>JADGIX010000001.1:0-277057 GCA_027595885.1 Globomyces sp. JEL0801
AGATCCCGGCGAGGATCGAACTCGCGATCTTCTGATTAGAAGTCAGACGCCGAAACCACTGGGCCGCGGGACCTATGAACGATAGATTTTGAAATAGTATATAATACTACATTATCATACAAAGTAAAAAAAAGTCAGGACAGTTTTCCTTAATGTTCTAAATATCATACTATAATTTATGATTATCATTAATAATATTAAGATGTTATAAATTGACTAATCTGGTTATTTTCATAATTTAATGTAGTTTAGGATTTTTGGAATATGTTCTGAATATAATGATTTGGTATGATTGTACATAAATTATATGAGACTCGGAATCTTTATTTTTTATGAGAAGTTATATAATTTATTCGGACTTATGGTGATGGTGTGCTCGTTGGTGAGCTTCTTCACTTAATGGCCAAGCATAATCGAAAGCTTTCTCCATAGCGATTTCTATGGGGTCATCAAACATAATAGGCAAGGCAGGAATTAATGCCAATCCTAATCCAGTCGGTCCAAATTTCAGTAACCTTGGATATTGTGGATATTTTTTCATCTGCTTCGCAGCGAAATCAACTGCTGTATGAATGGTTAACGCTGGCAGTGCTAATGAAGCCAATATTTGAAAAATCGATCTTTGAAGCACTACACGTCCAGTCTCAACCGATGTATCACCACGCACTCTTGACTTGTATGCCTCCAAACCAACATCAAATCCGACATCTAATATTTAAAATAGAGTTTGGTTACATGCAAACGAGACACCATAAGCTAACCGAACAATTGAAGGCTTAACGACTGGGCGAAAGGCCTCACCAATATCACTGGTATAAGCTAAATATCTGGAGCCAGAATTGACAAAGTTGGTAATTCGACCAGCATAACCTAAATAACGGATTGCAGAGTCTGTCGTTTCTTGGATTTCTTGTGGTTCCTCTTTCATTAGTTTTTGTTTGTGTTTACGGTGGAATTCAATATTTTTGAAATTTCTGTTTCCAGCCACACTTGTGAACTTAGGGAGTTACTTAGTTGAGCATCAATAGCTTTTTGTAATACCATCTCCACACTATCACGAACTTATTTTTAAGGCATAGAAAGATTCGATAATACTCTGTGTTTGAGTGGTTTGATAAAAATCTGTGGTTTCTGTCGACTCTAAAAAGGTATTGATTATTCATCAAGCGAAAATTAACTCATAATCAGTGGTACAAATACGTTAATGGGTGATAGAAGTCTTCTGAACCGATAGTTAACATGTACAATAGTCTCGCAGATAAAGGGTTAATACACGCCCAAACGTTTGAGAGGCAGGGGCTACAGAAATGCTGTTAGTTTGAATGATCAAGAACTACATGTGCAAACATATAATTAAATCAGTTAGTAGGAATAATCACTTGTGCTCTCTGATTTGAGGTGCTCGTGTGCAGTCGACATATGACTAGGATGGCGAAAAACAACATATGTAAAGGGAATATAACTATCAAGAAAATCCCATACACAGAGAAAATTACGCACATTATTTAGAGATTCTCAATATTAATCATCATCAATTAACTTTCTCAACACCTTTGGTGGAGTCATTAATCACATGATCATAGAGGAAATGAAAGTACACATTATATTTAGTATTTTACACAATGTGCCAACAGGTCCCGCGGCCCAGTGGTTTCGGCGTCTGACTTCTAATCAGAAGATCGCGAGTTCGATCCTCGCCGGGATCTTGTTTTTGAAACGAATCGTTTCAGTTCACACTTCCTTTTTGTTTTTTTGGATGTTTTCATCAATTGGACATCAGTAAAACTATTTTTAATGTACAATCTAATTGAAATTGGACAGTACTCTATATGTATTGACTTATTTTGGCTAAATATAACAAGATCATTCTCATCTGTCACCGTTTTTGGTGTTCTGTTACCTTGTAAATGATGTATTATTATTAACTTGGATTTAAATCGGTCCGCAAATTCTCATTGATAGACTCTAGATATTATGAGACTATTAACCTAATGTGAACATTGTTGACACATCTTGCCTTTTTTCACAATATATCGAGTTCAGTTACCATCTGATAGCAGCCATTAAAGCCCTATTTAATTACGCTTCTAACAAATTCAATAAAAATATTAAGGAGCAAAATAGAACCAGTCAAACAAACTAGGAAAACCTAATACGAAAAATAAAAAAACAGATCCCGGCGAGGATCGAACTCGCGATCTTCTGATTAGAAGTCAGACGCCGAAACCACTGGGCCGCGGGACCTATGAATCGTTTTTTCAATACTGTTATTTAATGGAGTTGCACTAAAGTGGAAACGAAATTAATATTTTTCATTGGTTGGTACAAAATATGCAGATCATACGTATCATTACAATTATATGTTGTGGTCCATCATGTGCTAGTTTTGCATTTGATTATAAGATTCCCCGACATGATACCTAAACTACGTGTACCAATGCTTATATTTGCCATTGTAGGGACATTATCTAAATTTACAAATTCAGAATTTCTATATAAGCTGTGAAGATGGTATACCGTCCCATAAAAGAACTCAACAATAGGAAATAATGAGAATTCGTTTTAAAGGGATTTTTTTAAAAAGTAAATTTTCTGAGAAGCAATCCAGCATTTATATCAATAGACACTTCTTTTTAGGAGTTTTAGGAGGTTCTAAAGCGGCCATTATAGCCTCATCAAAGACATTTTTCAGTCCATTTTGTGTTAATGCAGAACATTCCAGGTATTTCACTGCATTTAAATCTTTTGCAAGTCTTTCTCCAGATTCTACTGTGACTGGTTTTTGTCGATTTTTTGCTAACTTCTCGATTGCATTGGCATCATCTCTTAAATCTTTTTGAGTTCCTACAATAATACATGGAACACCCGGACAATGATGTCGAACCTAATAATAAAAATACCAAAACGTATTCAAACCTCTGGGAACCATTTTTCCTTTACGTTCTCAAAAGAAGCAGGCGCCACCACTGAAAAGCATACAAGAAATACATCAGTTTGAGGATAAGATAAAGGACGTAAACGGTCGTAATCTTCTTGCCCAGCAGTATCAAATAAACCGAGAGTATATGGCTCGTTTCCCTATTGAAGTTAGTAATTAAACAGGGATGAGGGTATAATGAGGGAAAGTAACAAAACTAATAGATAGTAATTAAATATAAACGATAGATATCCTGAAAATACTTACAATCATAACTGTAACGGCGTAATTATCAAACACAGTAGGTACATATTCAGAAGGGAATTTGTTAGTAGTATACGAAATAAGTAAACATGTTTTTCCTACAGCACCATCACCAACGACTACACATTTAATTGTCTGCATTTCTTCTGTAAGTCAACAAAAAACACAAAATAAAGAATGGGTGACAAAGTGAAAGAATGAAAAAAATCAATCAAAACGCGCAACCCCGCAGTGATTGTCTATCAAAATGTTACGTATCCTAACACTAGATAGCTGATGATAGGTATTTCATACCAAGCTATGGTATTACAATTTTCAATAGTCTAGTTTGTTTATCTTATACCCAAAAATACAATTACTAGTCCAAATTTGTTTGCAAACTTTATTCAAAATAATCAAGATTTTGTTCCATTAATCAGATCACCAAGTAAATTTTCTACATCCCTCACCATATCAACATAGTAGCGTGCATCTGTAACTTTCTTTCCAACGGTTACAGTATGTTGCCATGGTTCATTTAGGTATGTGAATAGAGCCTCATCTGTTTTACCATCGCCAATACATAGAAGAAAATCACTTTCCTCCAATATATTCAAATCAGAGAAAATAGCTTTCGCTGCAGTTGATTTGTCAATACTCGAAGGGCGTAACTCCAAAGTTTTATCACCAAATATAATCTAAATATGAATTATTAAATAAAATACTGAAACGGCCAAGTGTGACAAAATCTTCTCCAAATTGATTTGTAACTCAGTAGCTTGCCAAATGCCAAATTCCGGATCTGCATTTCTATAATGCCTAAATGATAAATATGATCAGTTATTACCAAGTTAAATTAATTTCCTTTTCCTCGATAAAACTACCAGGGGTTCTTTCAGTGTACTAATGTAAATAAGAAAATAGCATACATGTTTGAACAATGGCTGTATTGTAGGCCGCCATGAGGAATCTACTTGATCTACTAGAGCATACCAATCATTTCCTACGTTTCTTCGGGCTGAAAGCAGATCTTGCGAAGAGCTAGATGAAGATGATCCAACCCGGCGATTATGCTTGAGGTCCAACATTTCATTTTCAACCAAGGTTTTGATTTTGGATGGATGCTTATAAAAGCATCCATGTTCGGCTGACAGACCAATGTCTAGTTCACCAAACCAACGATCAAGGTGTTCCCGTGATCTACCAGAAAGTATATACACAAAAACATCCTTCATTGAGCATATTTGTTTTAATAATGCTAAGATCGAACTGGAGGGTTTGGCGAATTCGGGCAATTTATGGAGACTTGTCAATGTACCTGATTATTAACAAACAAGATGACCAAACCATCATAGTCCAAGAATAAAATCTTTTTCTTTTTGGAATTTACAAATTGCTCGACAATATATTGATTTCGAAGTTTTGGAACTTTGCGCTTACTTCGTTGCTCATCAGTAACCCTTCTCAATTCCTTAATGAAAGAGATTCCCCAAAATGATGCCTAGATTTAGGACGATAAATTATACCGTATATTTGTTCACGTAACGATAAAGCTTTTGATGGTTGGTCTTCCGTACTTCATCCGACATAGTAACTGCGTCATGAATAGCAATAGATAGCTCTTCAGTATTCCAAGGGTTGATTACAATCGAACCTATGATTAAAATTCACTAAATATACCATTGAGTGATTGAGCAGCTCCTGCAAACTCGGATAAAATTAAAACACCATGCTTTTCTTTCTGCGATGCAATGTATTCATATGAGACCTATATGTTAGTAGATGAAGGTCCTACTAAATTCATTCCGTCCCTAGTAGAAGACACAACACAAGCATCTGCAATTGCATATAGTGAGACCAATTCAGGGTGAGTGATTGATTTATGAAGAAAATGAATTGGAGTAAATTCAACCGTTCCATATTTCCCATTGATGTTTCCAACCAGTTCATTTACAACGTGACGAAGATGTTGGTACTCTTCTACACCTTCTCTTGAGGGCACCGCAATTTGGATTAAAACCACCTAAAGATTGAGAATGACTGTTTCATTACCTTTTCAATCCATTCTGGATGTCTTGAAAGGAAAAGGTCGTATGCGTGTAGTTTTTGAGGTACACCTTTAATATAATCCAGTCTATCAACACCAATGAGTACTTTCACTCCTTGAAATTTTTCTCGATATCTTGCAATTCGATCTTGGATTTCGGGCACTTCCAAAGACTAACAGGTAAACTACCAATCTATATCAAATACCTTTATGAACTTTTCTGGATCAATTCCAATTGGAAAAGTTCCAACAAAAATGACTCTACCTTCATAGGCTACTCCATTAGGCATTGTATGTAATCCTAAAATTCGAGTACAGCTACTTAGAAAATGTCTAGCATAATCATAAGTATGGAAACCGATTAAATCTGATGATAAAACTCCAAGCAAGACTTCTTTTCTGACCGGAAGAATTCGATAAATTTCCGATGAAGGACTGAAAATGTTAATATGTTAAACATACAAGGGTGTGTGTAAAAAGAATCCAATCTTGACATTTTTCCCTGTCCCTTCTAGTCTCTCGCGTAACATAGAAGGAAGAAGCATAAGATGATAATCATGAATCCAGACTAAATCGCCGTCCTGAATAACCGAAACAAGTGTATCTGCAAATTCTGCATTAGCTTCTTGATAGGCTTCCCAATGCTTTTCATTGAACAAGATTTCACCTGGATGGTAATGGAATAGGGGCCATAAAATGCTACAAGTTAATAAAATAAGTTTACCTGTTTGAGAAACCATTGTAATGCATATCTGCAATATCTTCTTTGATGAACACTGGTACGCAAGAGTGGGTTTTGATCAGCTCCTCTCTTATTTGGTCCTTCTCATCTTGTGGACTTTCAAACCCAGGCCAACCAATCCAGGTAAATGCAACGTCCTTTTTTAGTCCAGAGAGTGCTGTCACCAGACCTCCTGACGACATACAAAAACTCCAACCAGCATCAGTCTTAGTGCCTAGAAATCAGGTTCAATTACTTTACCAGTAACTGGTAATCTGTTTGAAACTACCAATAACCGTTCCATTAAAAATTGGTGAAAAAAATACTTCAATTTTTAAACTCAAATATGCAAAACACAAAATGTTTGGTAATACAACCGCAGTTTTATTACAAGGAAGCTTTGAAAGCAGCAACTCTCTTGGCGATCTTTGCCTTTCTTTGCTTGTAGGTAAGACGTTGGTCCTTGAACTTCTTGAGTTCGGCCTTCTTGGCTTCGGTCATTTCGACCTTTGGAGTAGGTTGGTGGGCAGGGTCTTCACGGATAGCTGCGTGTGCATCTTTGTAGTAATCTTCAACAGCATCAGGTTCAACTCCATCGGCGATGTATCCAGCGAATTGCTTCTTGTAAGCTTCGTCATCTTCTTCGATTAAGTATTCCATGTATTCAGCAATGTGACCTCCGTAGATATAGGATTGTAAGAGTTCAGTGTCACACTTCTTTTCGGCTCTGTCATATCCAGGGAAACGCTTTTCAGAGTATGGAATGGCAAGACCACCATCAACAGCACCCTTTAAAGCACCGAAGATACGGGAACCGGTGGTAGTACGTCTGAGACCGGTGTCCAAGAAAGCCTTGAAAGGACGAGGACCATCTTCGTCAGCTTCAACTTCATAGTATTCACCATCTGGTTCAGTGCAACCTTCATATTTTTCGTCTAATCCAAGTTTTTGGAGGACACGACGAGCGAGAAGGAGACCGGTAGCATAGGCAGCAGACCAGTTAGTTAAACCATGCTTGATTCCATAACGTGGAAGTTCGTGGGAGTAAGCAGCAGCAAGAACAAAGTCACCAACAATCTTGGAGTAGACGATTTGACAGATGATGTCCTTGTTGGTGAAACGGACAACCATTCGGTACTTAGGAGAGTTGTACTTGTTCTTTGCTTGAGTAACGAGACGTTTACGAGCATAGTAGTCGGTTTTACCCTCTGAAAGAAGTTAGTAATGTTCTTTTTTAAAGAGGAATGGACAAGACTGTTTACATCAGATAGGAGCGAAAGAATGTTGATCCACAAGGTTAGTATCTCGGTTGAACTATGTCATCATCATTTGTAAACAGCCATGCCAAAGGATATGATTAAAACTTACCTCTTCTACGACGATATTTGGTTTGGTAACGCTTGTAGTAAGCTTTGTTCTTGACGACCTTGACGAATGGCTAACACATGAATAAATACAATTGGATTACCATTTAAATGTAAAACAAAAAACAAAAAAAAATCTCAATTTTTACAGCCTGCAATCATTTTGATTGGCTGAAAAAAAAGGAAAATCACCGAGAGTAGAAAAACAGACTGCTTAAACTATAAACTTCTACTTCCAACCATTTCCATATAAAGTAATCCATTTCAAATGATAGTGGTTGATATTGGTATACAACTCCAGGTTTTTTTATATAAAGTCATGAGAAATCCTTATTAGTTGATTCAATATTCCTACAAGAAATCATAGTTGATTGCAAATGCTAATTTAACTATATGGAAACTTTATAGTGAATGGTTGTTACAAAGTGGCTTTTGGGGTTGTAATGGTAACAAAGACAGATCTGAGATAAAAGCTAGATCTAAGAATTATGAACTATGGACAAATACACTTGTTTTATACGTTACCAGTCCTGTCTCTATTGATATTTGCTACTTATCCTATCTTTCAAATTGATCCTCATCGAACACTGTATCCTTTGATATTACTCTGCATTATTTCTTTTGTATACACCACTCCTTGGGATAACTATTTGATTTTAAAAGGTGGTTGGTCTTATCCAGAAGGAAGTGTATTGGGCCTGATTGGTTATTGTCCAATTGAAGAATATGCTTTCTTTATTATTCAAACTTGTTTAACCGGATCATTGTGGACACTAATACGCTGGTTCACTATTAGCGTACCATTGGCAAATATTACTAGACACCCAAATGGAAAATTAATGACTTTGTCAGCATTAGCAATGGCAACAGTGATTGGTTGGAAAATTGCAATTCCGTATACAACAACTTTTTATCTGGGCAGTACTTAAATCTATCTACTAATAAGGTAGTGATTTTATTTTGGGCATGTCCTGTTTTGATATTGCAGTTATTGGTCGCATACGATTATATTGCAAATTCTATCAGATCAGTGGGGTTCACTGTTCTGATTCCCACACTATACCTGTGGTATGTGGATACAATTGCTATAGAGTCAGGTAGAGGCATATAGAATCTAATTTAAAGGCGCTTGGGCGATTTCCAAGGAATCTATTGTTGGATACTCTTTGAACAAACATTTACCAATCGAAGAAGCCCTGTTCTTTTTGATCACCAATTGTATGGTAGTATTTGGATTGATTGCAATTGAGCGGACCTATTCAATTCTCGAAGCAAAAAATGTAGATACAATCAATACCCGTACCTTATTTGAGAACACCATCTGTGATGAATTTCAAATTCCACAGAAAGAATTGCTTGATTTATTGGAATGCTACAATATCACAAGAAACGCATCAAGTTCTTTCTTTCTCTCCACACTATTTCTACCTGTCGGTACAAGATATAAGGTAGATATTGAAAATCTAATGGTAGTTTTGGAAACTTTATGCATTCGCACGAGTAACAGACGATATGATAGATCATGCAAAGTCAGATCAAGAGCGAATTGAACAACTCACTATCATTCAAGACTTTCTGGACACCAAAGTTGTTCATGATGAACAGCCTTCTTTTCGTGCTCTGCTCACCCTAAGAGTGCCTATGGAACTAATTCAAAGTCTCATTGATGGTTTCAAACTGGATTCTAATCCAACCAGCTTTGAGACAGACAAACAGTTACTTCAATATTGCCATCATGTGGCTTCATCCATTGGTGCTCTTTCAGTACATTTATTCAGTTGTCCGCATTTACAAAAAGAAGCAGAGACGTTGGGGCTGGCCTTACAACTAATTAATATCGCAAGAGATGTGAAAGAGGATTTTCTGGATAATGGTAGAGTATATTTGATTGGAATAACCAAGAATGATGTTCTTAGTTGGATTAGTAATGAACAAAAGAGTAGAGTGGATGAGAGTATTGACTGGTGCTTAAATACCTCAGAAAAATTAATGGAAGATAACCATGTAATCGACGCAATGAATCAATTATCAGTAAAATTTCAACGTGCAACATTAGCAGCCTATGTGATGTATAATGACATCAATATTCGTATCAGAAGTGGAATGGAATCCGATAAAAGTGATTACAAAAATAGGGTCATGTAGGCAATTTGATGTATTAATCGTTTAGTGTCCCAGATTGGAAAAAACTACTCTTGTTTTGTGGTATTTGGTGGAAACCTCAACTTTGGTTGGCTGACAAAGGGAATTTAAAACAGGATTAACAAATTGGAATTTACATCAAATGTATTCATAAAAAAAGAATTGAATCATAATAAACACAATATATTAATCTAATCAAATTGAAGGACAAGTAAGAGTTTTTCATACAATGCTTGAAAATATTCATTTCTAGTAGAATCCTAGTTGTAAGGTTATATCAAAAAAAAATTACTGATATGTCCCCATCTAATAATTGATAAATGAACTCTACATCTTGTCCTTTAGATTCGATACCCAGTAATGAGCACTGATAGGCACATGCAAAAGATTCTTCAAGCAACATAATTGCAACCATTGCATCGTCAATAATAGTTTCGACTCTGTTACACAGCTTGGTATGTGCAGCAGCTATACGATAGAGTGTCTACATCATTAAGTTTGGTGGTGGACTTTACCATAGTTACTTCTGATGTCGACTTTGGTAAGGAATCTCCAGCGACTTTACGCAATGCAGATACATAGGTGGATAAAAACTCTTTGGCTTCGTCTGATAAGCTAATGGTGAACATATTTTGCAATACTGAGTTTCGAGTTTAGAGATCAGTTTGAGGTAATCCCATAACTCACTTGACGACTCTTCAACTGTGGGTTCCATCTCATTGACCAAAATCGAGTCTACTATGGATTGCTCCAAATCCGTGTTCTCTAACTCGGACAGATTCACCACCAAATCAAAACTTGTGAGTAACTACATCCCATAAGTGAATTTTATGTTACAGTTGACAATCCCGTTTGTTTATTTCGTCGAAATGATTCTGAATAGGCCCATACTACACTATTGATATTATATGTACAAGACTGCTCCCCTAATATTATCATTAAGAAAAACAAACCAAGATAAATATCAATTGATGGTTGTTTGAGTCCTAATATTATTTGGACTGATCATACTTGATTTCAATTCTTTCAATTTTGCAGGATTTAAGGAATCAATTGGAACAGTGAGGACACCGTCTTTGGCACTTTGTACATGAACTGATTTTAATTAATTAATTTTACAATCAAATTGATTATCTTTAGATATTTGTACAAACGGGTTCGGTTTTCCGTCTAAAACCAACTCGTTCCATTTGGTATTCCTGAATACCTATTAGTAGATACAAATGAAATACCTTTTCAAGCTTGCAGTATATGAAATCAATCTAGATAAAAGTGGAGTATAAGCGTCAGTTACAATAAGTATATGAACTGGTTGACTATCAACTGAATTCAGTTCTGTAATAGACGACAGACTATTGTAAACATAATTTTTGTTCACCTCAATAATAGGCAAAGTCTTAATTTTCTCCATACATGATTTTGAAGCATATTGCTACAAAGTTCAGAAACAATGGTTTGAGAAAATTCAAATGGTGTCATATCATCTATGTTTAGGCATTTTAACATACCATTTAATTTAGATTTCAGTGTACCCATAGATACTTCTTTACGCAACGAATTCCCAAAACACTACCAGTTAGAAATACATCACTACGAATTCTATCTTCCTGATGTTGTGTAATTCCACATCAAAATGCATTATGGGTGTCAATTTTTTGCTATCTAGGTCGATTTTACTATTTAAAGAGCAAATCACTTCAACGTAATCACCAATTTCAATATCAGGAGATAATGAACCTGTGAGTCAGAGATTATTTTCCAGTACCCCTTTGTAAAAAATGTAATGTGTGAAAGGAGCAACCATCTTGATTCAACACTGTCAATCCTCCAGATTGTTGTACTATTCATGTTAGTCTAATTCAACACTACTTTTAGAGATACGTTCGGCAACAATTTCTTCTTGTACTTCATTACAAGCTTTACAAAACAATTCCAACTGTTTCAAGTCACAACTAAGAATAATATAAACAAATGAAAATCAAGAGTACATTAAAGTTCTTTCAATCAATTCCCCATTTTGAGATCGTTTAGTAACATGGTAATCCCCATAAACTGGTATTTTAACAACATGTCTAAAACGTTAATGAACAACTCTTTACGATGTATGCTGGTTAATACAAGTACCGTTTATACATTTGTAATAGTAACTGTGATTGTAAAATTCGGGTAATGCAAGATTAGAGACTAAACATTTGAACGGTACCATCGATCCTAATTTCTCTGTTTGAAAGAATTTCTTTACAGAAAGCTGTTGATCACTATCTTGTTAATATCATATACATATTTTACAAGTGGACATATGGTAGACTTTTTGGACAAACGATAACTTCAACAAATTCGGTAAATATTCGTTGTCTTGTCATCTGTGATAGCTTTTTAAAACATGCTGTTGCAATCAACTGGGGTAAGTCTGAAGTCGAATTTTGAATTGAATTCGATTCTATTATATCGAGAAGAAGTGCTATATCGTACTGTATTCTTATCGTATAGTGATTTTTTGTCCCTCCTCTCTATCATAAATTCAAAATTGTTACAATCTCTTTTGTATGGTTAGAATGTACTATTGAATGTTCCAAATCGTCTTTATGATACCTAACGTTGAGTTGTAAAACAAGATACAATTCCACATCTAAAACCTTGAGTTATATTTAATTACATTCAGCTATCTTCACCAAATTCTGTTTTTGAATTGGATTCAAGTCTGCTTCGTCTAGGATGGTTGGTCGGAAAGTTCTTGGAATAGGATTTATCTTTGTAGTATTCTTTGACCTTCCTAACCTTGATGGTTGTGATTCTACAGGTGTATTATTTGCGTTATTGATTGCATTTGGGTTGTTATTTGAATTTGTGGTTGGCAAATTGGGTGTTGAACTGCTATTGGTATTCTTTCGTTTGTATCTATACTTGTACTGTAAAAATCGTTTCCGTTTATCACTGCTGCTGCTGCTATTTCCTGCTGCATTAGAAGGTGTTGTGTTTGTCATTTTGTTCAAATCGGACAAATTAAGTTTATTTTTTTACAGCAAGTTTATTACTAGAATCAGCTAATCTTTTGCATCGTCAATTCCACCAGTTGTAATTCATACACTATTGACGTGTTATTGAATTTTATAGTACCTGCTTCAGCTTCAGGGACATCAGGGGAATCCCATATCTTGGCTACTCGTGATTCAGCCCTTCCTTTCCTTAAGTATAGTCGTGTTGCAGAGGCATGAGCGAGTACATGTCCACCAATCGGTTTCTTAGGATCACTTGCAAAAGACAGGGTTGCTCCAGGATCAGCAGTCATCTATCGTTTAATTTGTTGATATCATACTTGATTGGTTATATATACAGCTACATTGAACTCTTCCGCAATTCTTGTCAATTTTGAAAGCATTTGGCCAAGTTTTTGTTGTCTTTCTGACAATTCACCTCTTCCTGAGAAATCAGTTCGGAATAGAGCCATAATTGAGTCAACAACAATCAATCGATAATTTCTGTCTTCGCAAAGTCTGGCACATAAGTCATTCATTAATTCAAGTTGATGCTCAGAATTGTAAGCTCGTGCATAGGCGATGTTTTCTAACGCAATCTCCGGGTCAAGACCAAACCGTGTTGCAATCGCTTGGATTCTCTCTGGTCGAAATGTACCTTCTGTATCAATAAACGCTGCTTTGCCATTTCCTCCACCCAACTCGATGGGTAACTGAACAGTAACACAAAGGGTGTGACCTAGTTGCGTTTTGCCTGTTCTGAATTCACCAAAGGCTTCTGTGATGGACATGGATTGGATACCACCACCCACCAGTTTATCAAACTCTTTTGACCCAGTTGACAATTTAAGGATAAAACGGCGTCTTAAAGACAATTCAGTAGCAGTCATAAATCCATTTGCGATTAACTTTTTCGCCCCTTCTTTAATTTTTTCAACTTTAGCCTCAGTGAATCCCTTAATCTTCAATAGATTCCTAAAAGTTAATAATATAAATTACCTGGCAGTCACCATTTGGATTGCCTTTTGTAAACTCAACAAAGTTATTCATACCTTTATTGTAGTGATACCACAAGTCTTCATCTTTATGATATCAGCTTGGTTAATACCCGTTTCTTGTAGTTTGTCAATCTAATAGTTAGAATAGATGATTAACGAACCTCCATTAGTTCCTATGTAGTTAATACAATAGTAACGAACCATATCCTAATCGTTATTAACGTATTGATTACCAGAATATTGTCATCAGATACATTTAAGTCATCGATATCACCAACAATTTGATCCATCTTGAGACAACTTTTTCAAAGGCTTGAGACAAAGTTTTGAGAGACAAAGTGGCTTGACTTTTTAATTCTTTTTATTATAATAAATTACTCATCGATTGCTAGCATCTTAATCCCCATTTCTTTTTACGGAAGAACTTGCGTGATGTTAAGAAAGGTTGGATATGGTACTTGATACTACTGATCACTGTCTCATTCAACTGTTTGATTGCTTTGCCAGCATCCATACGTGTTTGGTACCGTATTAATGCTGTAGAATGCGTTCGATAGGGATAAAACCGACAAAAATCAATCGGTCCAATATCTTGTAACGGTTTTAAAAACCTAATTCGATTCATCGGTACTTGAATTTTATCTAGATGAATACTTTTCAGTCGAAAATCACATAAGGGCTTTTGAGATTCAGCACGAGTGTCATAGCACAATATGACACTCTCGCGTAATCGATATTCATGTATAAACAGCAGCGCATCATATGCCTGTTGTGGATTGTCAAAAACTACTACACCACTTTGACTGACATTGGCTGAAGGTTAACCAAATTTTAAGCAAATACCATTTGACCGTTTATCTATCACCAATGATTTAATAGAACCAGTTAATTTAAAGATGTCGTAAATTTCTTTGTAATCTGCAAGGGGACATGCATTGAAAAAATAGACTCTACACGCATCATTGTATCGCTGCAAAGCAATGCTTTCCGATAACGGCAGAAACGATTTGACTTCAATGTCTGTACCAAATGGGGTATTTTTATCGAAATATCTAATGGCATTCTCTCGATCATGAGCATTTTCGTAGTGGAACAATAAATCATCCCGATTTTTATCCAACCGAGCGTGTCCAAAACTGTAGAGCAGATCAACCAATTGAGTTTTCGTAGTGGTATTTGTGGGTATATTTGAAACTTTCAAGGAAAACTCTGCTGTGCACTTTTTAAACAATTGTAAACTGTCAGGGTTATTGAAGGGACGAGTGGATATTTGATTTCCAGCCAAATAACTTTTATTCATCGATACTTGTGCTAATTTCATTACTTCAGGAGATCTATATTGAATGAATCCAACAGGTTTCTTTTGATATTGTCGGAAAAAGCGTAATTGAGACAAAGGTAATTTGTACAGATGATGAAAGAAGATATCTCCAAATAGCGTGAATGAAGAATGGTCGATTTGAGAGTGTAATATAGGAGGATTAATGACCAACATTCTTGAATTCCACAAATATTCCGAATATTTGCCAGCTAAATTTGATGACCTTATGGACACACGAATAAGTTTGTCTTCAAATACAGTTGAGTCATATTTAGCAAGGAAATCAAAGAGTTGGATCCAGTTACTGAATGTAGCTTGCACTACTGATACTGAATGGTGCTCGTACTGCAGCTGCATCACCAAACCAGTGCTTTCCAAATACTTCTGAATCTCTGAAGTCCATGGTTGATTAACAACCAACAATTCTTTCATTTGGAGTTAGTGAAGTCCCAAGCCTCTTTTGTCAAGTTTTATCCCCAGTCTCAAATCACTTAAAAATTTTACATTATTTCAAATGGTAAGTCAACACACACTACATATTACATCCATACATCCATCCATCCATCAGTAGACTTGATACAGTATAATATTGTTATTACCTTCAATTATGTGGAACTGGAATTAATTTTTATCAGGCTTTCGAACGTTTTGTTGAAGTTGGACGTGTGGTTTTGATTACCTTTGGACCAGATTATGGCAAACTTGCCGTTGTTGTAGAAATCATTGATCACGGAAGAGTATAATACACAAAGGATTTAACATTATAGGTTTTGGTTGAAGGTTTGAACGTCAAACGTCAAGCTATCTCTTTCAAGAGAGCTACTCTCACCGCTATCAAGTTGACCATCCCACGTGGAGCTGGTTCTGTTGCCGTCCAAAAAGCACTTACTGCTCAAAAGATTGACGAAACTTTCGCCAAGACTTCATGGGCCAAGAAGATTGCTAAGCGAGCAACCCGTGCTAACCTAAACGATTTTGACAGATTCAAGGTCATGATTGCTCGTAAGAAGAAATCTGCTATTGTTGGAAAAGGATTTGCTAAATTACGAAAGGCTTACAACAAGGCTTAAGTTGTATTTTACAAATAAATCATATTCTTTACAACAGTGATATTGGCGATTGGTTGGGATTTTTAAGGTTTCATTCAACTGGCAGTAGCAATCCAAATCATACAAGATTATCTTGTTCAATTGAGAAACATATCGATCGATAAGTTACAATGTCACGTTGTTAACATGATGTAAAATTCAAAATTAATTCTCCTTTGTTTAGCAATGGCTGAGTCAAAAATTACAGCTATTTCAACAGAAAAGCTACTGGATGATAATGTTAAACATTTGCAACTAGTGGTAAGGTATTTAGATATTTAATGCCAGAATGCTATGACTTCTAACAACACTGATGAGGTGTTGAATGCTATTTTTAAGATTAATGCTTCCAACAATACATCAGATACATCTACATCATATGGAAGTCCTTTACACTTGGTAGTATCAATATGCCCAAAGCATATCATTGAAAACGTAGTTGGAGTTTTCTGTTCAAATGATAGTGCAGCAATGACTAACAAGACCTTAAATTGGATTAATGTTCAAAATTTGCCAGACAAAGAGACACCCTTGCATATTGTATCAAAATTATCACGGAATCCAGAGATATTGGAATTATTGTTACAAATACCCAACGTAAATGATACTCTACGCGATGTAAATGGTCATACTGCTCATGAATTGGCTACTGATGAATCTCTGTCTCAAATATTTGAAAGTAAGTCTTTCATGGTTAAGAATATCTTTTTCAACTACCGATTCATTTTGAATATTACTAATCATTCAGAGTACAAACAAGAATTTGTTGATTTAATTATCACTTCTTTCAAAACGGCATTGTCTTCTGGAGACTATCAACCATTAGATCAATTTTTTAGTCGTAATTTGAGAGCTCAGGAATACCTAAAGCTTGGCTGGTAACTTGAAATCCAACACTTACGAAAGGGTGGATATAAATGCATCACTTAATGCCACTTCTGATAGATCATTGCTCCACTTGGCCGCCAAAGCAGATAACTTGGAACTTGGTAAGTTAAGATTGCTAATTATTAGTTGTTTGGGCGATTAAGTATGGTGCAGATCCGAATGTAAAGGATGGAAAAGGGCGAAAACCGATTGAATTGGCTAAAATGGATAAGGTTAAAGATATACTTAAACATGCAAAAGCCCAAGCGCCAATAACAACGGCCAGTCTTGCACAAGCTACTTCATCCACGATTCCATTGACCAAATTGGGAATTAGAGAAGCACCAGTTCTAAAAGGAATGCTTCTCAAAGTATATTTCTATTCAAATACTAACATTCTAGTGGACAAATTACAAGGATGGTTATCAAAGACGGTACTTTGTGTTGGAAGGTGGAGTATTCTCATATTTCCATGACGTCAATGACTACCCCGCTGTATGTAGAGGATCAGTATCCACTCTTTCTATCAATGCTTTCTTTCCGGATGCAAAAAAAGATCCAAGTCGTTTTGACGTGACAGGTTCTGGAAACATAAAGTATTCCTTACAGGCAAGAAGTCCTGCTGATGCGAAAAAGTGGGTATGGTCATTACTTGAGAGCAGAGTTTGGATGTCTGATGTTAAATCCCATTCATCACAACAAAGTCTGAATAGATTGGCAGTGGACGGATTTTCAAAAGAACCACAATTGACCAGGTCTGGGTCATCAAAATCAGTGAATAATCTATCACCGAACGGAGATACTTTATCTATCATACCTACAGTAGTTGTCGATACAAAACGTTTATCAGCAACTCCTCCATTAGCAAGGGCAGTTTCAACTCAGAAATTTGGCATGGAGCAATCTATTCGAACAGATGCAATTGTTTCTCCCGATTTTCTATCATCTTACGTCTCAGATGGTAGCACACCTGAAATTCGTCGATTTCTTACTCTTCTAAAAACCGAATTCAAGATCCAACAAGAAACTGTCCAAAGCGCAGTTAATGTTTTTGAAAGTATACGATCAGTGGAACCAAAGACTCAAAATATGTTGAAACCTTTACCAAATCTGTTGGCAGAAACTTCAAAACATATTGAAGACATATTGGTTGACATTATTCAGTATTATAATAATCGAGAGAGTATGTGGGAACATAAATTAAAAAGAGCAACCGAAACACATAAACGTTTGGAAGATGTTGTTCAGAAATTAGCAATGGCCGAACCCACACCACATACTATTATAAGTAAATATTATTAGATTAATTTTGAAGGCTCTCCAAGCAAACCAGTGTTTACTGATTTACCAATTCTTGATCCTCCAGTAAAAATGACAGTCGAAAATAGTTCAGATTATGGATCCAATCAAAGTGATGAATTTTTTGATGCCCATGATAACGAAACATTTTTTGAAACAGTCTTAGGATTAAATGCAAACGTGGATAACTTTTCAACTAATATTGAAGATATACCTGAAGAGCAACGAATTGTATCTACTGTCTCAAATGGATTTTTATCGGTCACAGAGTTTGAAGATGATTCAAAACCATATATTTCTGTTCAACCATACAGAACAAAATTGCCATTGGATCCAACGGTTCCTAAACCTGCCTTACAGGTTTGGTCATTTTTAAAATCAGCCATTGGAAAAGATTTGAGTAAAGTGACTCTCCCAGTGCTTTTCAACGAGCCGATTAGTATGCTTCAAAGGTTATGTGAAGATGTGGAGTATATTGAACTGCTTGCTCTTGCTGGACAAGTTGGTAGTTTAGGGTTTGCACCCTTGAAAAATCAACCCAGTAACCCGGCAATTGCTGTTTGTACCAAACAAGGTTTAGATTATCAAAAGCTGGTCTCATTAACCGGAGAAGATTGCAGTTTGCTTAGATTAATGTTGATTGCTGGATTCGCAGTTAGTAACTATTCAACGACACCAGGTCGAACTAGTAAACCGTTTAATCCAATGCTGGTAATCTCTAATACTGATAAATTTGTAGGGAGAAACATTCGAATTCATTCACATGGATAAAAAATTCCGGTACTTATCAGAGCAAGTTTGCCATCATCCACCTATTTCAGCATCATTTTCTGATGGACCAGATTTTGCTTTTTGGACCGAAATTAATGTTAGATCCAAATTTTGGGGTAAATCTCTTGAAGTGCAACCACTGGGAACTTGTCATGTATCACTTCCAGTTTATGATAAACTTGGTGAGTGTGTATCTGTAGAACATTATAGTTGGAAAAAAGTGACGACATGTGTGAATAATTTGATAATGGGAACTTTAACTATCGAACATTATGGTGACATGGTTATTAAAAATCATCGTACAGGTGAAGAATGTACAGTGACATTCAAACCTAAAGATTCTGGTGGTTGGTTTGGTTCAAAGGAGCCAACACCGTTTGCTGAGTTAATTGGGACAGTCAAAGACAGTAAAGGTCAAGTCCGATATGAAGTCAAAGGCACATGGGAAAAATCTCTGTCTGCTTATCCAATAAAACCAACTAGTTATCCAACCAAGCCAATATCTCTATGGGAAGTTACCCCAAGGCCACCAACTTCATCAGAAAACTTCAACTTTACTTCTTTCGCGATGCTATTAAATCAAACTGCTCCAACACTGGAAACTGTCTTACCGTTAACCGACTCAAGAAGAAGACCAGACCAACGCTCAATGGAAGAAGGTAAATGGGATGATGCAGATGTCAATAAAGACAAGATGGAACAGGGTCAAAGAGCCCGGCGTAAAGTAATCGTTGCACAGTATGAGGAAACAAAAATACCGAATGGACCGCCAGCAAAAGGAATCGAAATGGGAGAAGCTTGGTGGTCACCGAGATGGTTCGTCCGTGAAATTGAGAAAGATACCAATGAACCCCACTGGAGATTTAACGGTGAATATTGGAAGATACGAAAAAGTGTAGCTAATGGTGGTAATTGGCCTCATTATGTTGAAAGTCTCTTCGAAATGCCAGAGTCATCTTCTAATCAATAAATCTGTTTTGTTAATACAACGTATTTTTATGAAAAACTTTATTGAGTGGTACTGAATCAATCAACTGCCTAATGCAATAGGCAATTTTTATAAATAATTATCGCAGAATAGCATTCTTCGAAATAGGAGAACTAGCATCGCTGTCTGCTTTGGGTATCTGAGACCAAACCAATACACTTCCTATGATATCAATGATGAACTACAATACCTGCATCATTTAATCTATCTTTCGATGTGACTTCAGTACAATGGAACATCCAAAAATGACCATTGTTGCAAGCATCCATACAAGGTTCGCAAGGTTGGGTGACATGATACCCAATTACATTTCCACATCCTAAACATGCCACATCTCGAATGCGACAAAAGCAGTTTCGAGTTCTATAATCATCATTAACTAATTGAACACCATATGGTGGGGAATCAGTGGAGAATAGTTCGACCTAACCATATTGAGTTGTAAGTTTTTACTTACATTCATATCTGCCAATAAAATAGCTTTCATTCCGCGTTTACATACTTCCATTTCACAGTGTTTACAATCCAAAACGCAAACCACTTTACTTCGGAATTGTGGTCTTGACTGTGGTGCACTTAACCTAGGAACAATATCATCTGGTCTAGATCCTCGAGAAACTCTGGATACATAGTAGTGTTGAGGAGTTTGAAAATCCCAATGCATTGAGCTTTCTACATTTGATAATCCAATTGAATTTGGCATTTGAACACCAGGATTTTGAGCTAGAATTCTTCTTGAAAATTGTTCTGACATGGAGTGAGCAGGTTCATAAACTTGAGCAGTTCCTGCTCTAACAGTCGATCTATAGGCCATAACTATTAGGTTCTTCAAGAAAAATAAAAGTTTGGAATGTCAATCTGATGTGCTTTTAGAGGTGGACCAAAATCCACGAATGACCCAAACCTTCCCACGCACTAAATTGCGTGATATCTCACATTTGATACAGATTTCAGGTACTAAATGATGGACTATCTTAATATCTTTTTGTTCTTTTTTATCATGACAAATTTCCGATTGGGTTTCTAAACGCGTATCTCGAACCATACCAAGTCAAGTCATATGATCACATGTTTGTTTATGTTTGTTACAATTGCAATTGGTATGAAGAAATTAAGATGTATAAGATTATATCATAAAAAACTCAAAAATCAATTTTAAACAAGTTTGACAGGTGTTTCAGTTGTAGAAAGCTTCCCCATAGATCCACTTATCGAGTCCAATTTATGCTTTTCTAAAATATCGGCTGCAGTAAACAGCACCCGTCCAGGTGAAACACCATCTAATTTCAAAACTTCTTTAATTCTTAGCAATCCTATCGTAAACCTCATTTATCATACCATGTTCCATTTCCGTGGAAAATATATAAAGGGAGTCCATTTTATGACGCACCATCTCTAGAGATTTTAACCCAAACAGTTGCTGAAAGTAATTAACCCATTGTTGGGCTTGATCAACAGGAATGTGAGGATACATTTGTGGCCTATCATGGCTATTTACTAATCGCTCAATGGCAACTAAGCACTTTTCATACGAAGCTGGGGATGCAACTATGTCCAATTGCTCGTGGACGTCATTTATAAAAGCCTAACGTTAGAGAGTCAGGATACCTGCTGATCCTTTTTACTAGCGGCCAACTCGGCCCATTCTCTTATTACTGCCAACGATTTCTCCAACTTTAATGGTTGATTTACTGAGCTCATGGAGAGACTGGTGTTTGAATTATCAGCATGAATTGTGTAAGCTTTCACTGTTGCATTGATCTGTTGTATAAACTAATGATCAACAAAAATATTAGTATAATACTCTTTGCATTTGAGGAACCAATCTGAATACCAGCTGGATTTTATCAATACTTTGTCCAATATTTTCGTAATCAGTAATTCCTAGTTTCTCACATATTTCCTTCAACAGAGTTAGCAACTTATCAAAATACTTTCAGTTGCTCGGTTGCTTCTAATTGAGTTAAGCCATTTATGTTTTGAGATTGAAGTTTCCAAATCTTTTTGTCTCGTTGGATTCGTTCTCTAGTTGTAAGACCATGTACATCTGACGTTTCAGTTTGTTTAAGACAATACCTGGTCCCATTGGCGGTTTATAGTCTTTTTTTGAATTAACAAGTTGTAACTGCAAGATTTCTTTTTGCCTTTTGACCTCAGCTAGTTCCTCTTGCAGAATCTTTAAAGCTCTATCTTTTGATTGATTTTCATCACTCTCCAATTTCTAACGAATTAGAGAACATCAGATACCAGACTATAAGACGACAATGGTATCGAATAATCCGAAATATCATCAAAGTGATTATTTGAATTAGCTATGTTATAATTTGCAAATGATTCATTCTTAGCCTTGGGTTTTCCGGACTCTGCAAAAGTATTTAACTTCTTGTTTTCGTTTTTTAATTCAGCATTGAGTGATTTCAATCTCTGATTCTCCAGTGTAAGTTCAGCAATTCGATTCTGGGCAATAGAGTCCACATTACTATCCAAGAATATATTGTTATTTGGTTTTTGGTTTTCATTCACCTGCTTTAGAAGTTGCTGAATTGTGCTTTCTTTATTCATATATTCATTATATAAAACAGATAGCGTTCCCATTAAATATAATCCTTGAGATTCTGTTAATGTGTCCTTGGGTGGTTGAATAGAGTCAGATATGGTAAGCAAAGATGAATGAATTGGATTAAAACCAGCTGCGACAATTTTCTTTGACAACTCCTGTAAGTGGGTCATTGTTTTCGAGTTAGAAGTACTTTCCAACGCATTGTTGTTATTCTTTTGATTTGAAGCTTCAGAGTGTTTTGGAGTTAAAGGAATTGTGAGTAATTTGTTATGCTTTTTCGATAGTCTTTCCAATAGTGAAGTTTGTGTATTGTCTTTCGGTAGTGATGAATCTAATAAGGAGTCAACTTTTTGAGATTTAGTTTCGCTATTTCTATCAAACAAAGGAACTGATGGAGCAGGGATTTTTACTGATCCATTTGTAGACGATTTAAACGCAGATTGGTGAATTGGCGACTCTTGTGGGGCACTAACATGTTGTTTATTCTTCTGACTATTTGATTGACTAATGTCCGATTGAATTGTATGGAAATCAGAGGGAAAGTCAGAATAAGAAGCAGATCTAGTGACACTGGTCAAATTACCAAATTCTGCTGCTACTCGCTCGTATTCAGCATCATTTATTACTCCACCGAGCATCCCAGTAACATATTCGGTGACATTATTCTTCCAAACAGGAGATAAACCTAACTATCAAAGGGAGGTAAATTACCAGACGAAGAACTATCATTATCGGGTGCTTGAAATGAGTTTCCCACATTACTAATTGGATTACTCTCCTTTGTATCATTTGGTGGATTGATCATGTGTATCGTTTTTGTATACAAATTCTCTAGTTTTTGACCAACTTCGTTTTTTGTAAAAACACGTTAAACAAATCAAATTCCAAGTTGAGATGGGACAATGTTGTAGCCAGCAACGAGATACTGACATCCAATTAGAGGCAAGAAACAATGGTGGATTATTAGGAGGTGAGTTTGTTTTGGTTGACATGCAGCTGGAAACGTTCCTTTACTTCCATTCAAAACTTATGCTTTAAATACAAATCAAAATTCATCAGAACGAAATGCATACTGGGATACTCAACCGTCTTACTCTGTATATCAGTAAATTTAATTAAACTTGTTAAGGGTCGTCCTGAAGTTTGGCAAGCATTAAGACTATGTTGTGAAGCAGATTGCATTGAAACTTCACAGATAATATTTGATTCTGTGCAACTGAAATGTCCAACTGGGTATAGATATTTGATTAAACTTAGAAAACTGACTGATGGTTGTTATGATTCATATGGAAACTTGTATGTCATTCCGTCCTATTGTTTAGGGGAATTGAAGGTTGTCACCATTTCCCCATCACATAATTCTCAACAAGTATTACTAAGGGCTGAAGATTCATCTCCGGTACTCAATGAAATCGCGGAAGAAATATTTGGAATCACAGTCCGTTTAAGTTCTGGTAAAGATTTACCTCTGAAGGTATCTCCAACAATGAAAATATCAAAATTACTGTCAATGATTGGCACAGAATGTCAACTGGACGTATCAAAACTAAAATTGGTATATTTTGGAGCTATTCTGAAGCCAGCTGTTCGCATATCAGAAACCAAAATAGCTGAAAATAGTCTGGTTCAAGTTTTTATTTCGTAATATATTCAAAGATACAATGCAGAGATAGTCAGTTTATAATTAGAGATATACATTTATATTAATTGATGAACAATGGAATTTACAATCTCGTTCTATTCTACAATTCCGTTTTCATGCCTTCCAATATATTGACTTGAGGATTTTGTGTTAAAGTTGTCAAGAATAGATAAATGGCGAAAATGTTGAGAATTATTAGAATTGTTACAAGCAGAATGAGCACCTTGAAATAAGTTAAAACGTTTGACTGCTGAGATATTAACAATTTTTCCAATTCTGTATTTTGTTGGATTGGTTGGATTGGGGCAATTACAGCTTGAACAGGAGCTGATTCAATAACAGCCGAGGTACTTTGTAAGCTGTTAGAATCGAAGGGCTTATCTGCCAAATATCCAGTAATTTCTTTAATCAGCAGTGTATGATAATCTTTCACACCTTCGGGGACGGCTCTATCCAATGCCACTAAAATTAATATGATTGAAATTACTCTTTATCCATGAAAACTTTACATACTCAATTGAGCAGGATGCGATCATCCTGGTTCGTTCTGGGGTTTCAAACAAAAGGCAAACTCTCAATTTGGAAAAGAAGGCATTACCAGAAGGCACATCAGGAGTTTGTGTTGAAGAATCTATGCATAGTTGGCTGATAATTGTTAGTTATTCACGTGTAGCACTTACTATTGAGAAACATTATGAATGTTTTCTGTAACATAGCACTTTGTTTGTTTAGGACCAATCGCACCAGATAATTGTACAATATAGTTCAATGTTCTCTTTAAACCAACTTTTAATTCCGATAGTAATTTAGGAGGCTTAGAACTCTTTTCCTGGCTTGGTGGAGACTCATCATTTTGAGCTACCCAATCTGTGATAGCAATTTCTATAATTGTTTACAATATAACAAATTACCAGAATATTTTGATTTTTCCCAAAATTTTCGCAGAAATCCTTCTTGAGTGGACTGATAACCGTAGAGCATCTCATATGCTTGATTGACTGACACATCTAGTATCACATCTACCGCCAGTTTCTGCTCCTTATGCAAAGAAAGACAAGAACAAGAGACAGGGCTTGTTGGTGTTATCGAATTCGACTTTTCAATAGAATTGGAAGGACTTGATTTTTTCTTTGTACTTTGGGCCATTAATGGGTCAGTCGCCAATGGAAGACCTGGCTTTAGATTTTTAATTGCTCTCTCTTAAACACATTAAATCAATACTCCTTACTACCTGGCATCACTAACACTGGCCTTTTATGCAGATCGTCAGATGAAGGAATATTGACAGGATGCTTTTGATGCATGATGCTTGTATCTTTATTTTTCTCCACTGATACAATCTCCGCAAGTCCACTTTTTTGCCCAACGTTGAGTTGCAAGTGTTGCAATTTTGTCAGAGATTCAGGTGATAACGAATTTGCCAAACTGATTGGGATATCATCAGCTAGATTTAAATTAATGGGATGATTAGGATCTCTCATTGATCCAAGTGATTTGCTACGTCTCCCATCTGAATATTTTAAGAGAATAATGATTATTACCAATGCTATTAGCGCTACCTAGAGTCGTAGAAGGTGTATTACACTGTTGCATCTCAAGCGTATTGTGAGGATATCCTTCAATCAGTTTCGTCATTAGATTGAAAGCATGTTCCCGTGAAACAAAACTGGTGAAGTAGTACTATAAAGTGTCAAGCATACAAAATATACCTCTTTCTCTTCAGTTGCAATTTCTAATGAAGTTTGAAATATTCCAGCAACAGACTTTTTGGTGATACTCTTTACATCCGAAAGTGGAATCAATACCTACTTATTAGAAAAAAGAAGCTTTACTGTGTATGTCCAAATAACTTTAGAATGGAAGGCGATAAAGTTTTGCGAGACATAAAGTCTACCTTGTAATAATACATCATTGAACCAAGCACATGTATAGTCTAGATTCAAAATTAGACGACATGTTAACATTCTTACCATCAATTAGACATTCATTGGTGTCCAGCAATGGAAACAAATCATGAAAGTCCGAATTTCTTTTAAGAGATGATACATCAAATCGATCCCCTTTATGTTAACATTTCAAATATATACCAGAAGGTGTTAATACATATCTAGTATATATAGGACTGTATAGATCAGAATCAGTTGACCTGTCAACAGATTTGGTATCAATTGGTGGTACTTCTGCCTTTGGTTTCTCGTTCGCATCAGAACTGATACTTCCTGGAGACCTTTGTGATGAAAACGATGCTTTCCTTTTAACAATATTTTTCAATCTTAATTCGACAGATTGTTTCCTTTCAACTACTGGTTCTGAAGCCTCACTCTGAAGATCGTCAATATCTACTACGTTATTATCACTCTTGATGACATTTTTGTTGTCGGTACTATTTTGCTGAACAACTGTTCGTTCGAATTTGGGAGTGGTTGTGATATCCACATAAAGTTCTCTATCCTGAGCAAAATCCAATTGTAAAGGATCATAAACAACCTCTTCATTTAATGATGAAGTAATGACCATTTGAGTTTCTGGATAATAGGTAAAAAACCACTTCTGAAAATTATTTGTATTTTGGTTGTATTTTGGTCATGCGATTAGATCAATATAAAAATGGAATAAGGGGGAAAAGAAGTCCATAGTTAATTACAGGATTTAATTTATTTTTACAAGACTTCCACTGTGAACAAATCCAAATTATTGCTACACGAACCAACTCGCATTTGACTAGCATTAACAGATGACAGTGTCAAGTAGCTGTTGTTATTGGATATAATGGACACCATGTTATCTTCATTGGTAACATTGTGATGTACAGCAGGTACAATCGTCCAATTGAAATTTTTATCAATTTGAGAAACAGCATCAAGACGCTTTTTAAATACAACCGTGTTAGTTATTGAATCTTGGTAGAGGAACAGGCCAGGGAAGTTGACACTTTCAAATTGAATCCAATGGTCTTGTACATGGTGTACTTTCAGTGGGTTCATGAATGATTTGAACACTGTTGTAGTGGATTGAGTGACACTAATGCTGGAACAATTTTCCACATGAATCTGAATACATTTATCATGTAAGAACACGGCGTTTTGGACAATAGTATTTAACGTACCGTAATGTTCAATTTGAAGACTCTTTGGTAAATCAGGTAGATACAACGGAGTTGAAAAGTTGACATTGACAGGGGGTTTCATGAAGATTGTCATTGGTATGAATGAAATTCTACGTCGAAATCCGTTTAATTTATACCAATTTGTTTGACACGCTTTGAACTATTTTCACATGTCAATAACAACATTAATTTCACATGCTGTGCAAGTTTGGTATTTCACATGAAAGTATTTTTGATAATAATTCATTCATGTCGATATAAATCGAAAGTTTTTCGCGTTCAAAAAATCAAATTCAATTCAATGTGCTGATCGTGTCATAACCAATCACATATGAACCCATTAAATCAATTAGAATATCCTTTACAATCACTCATGCCGTTAATTACGTAACTGCTTTGTACCGCGGTTATTCACATGTAGTTGTGTAAAGTGGTTTAATGATCGGATTGATAACAACCATTCTACATTTGGAATTCATTTTGGTATAGTTATACTCTCTTTCTTAAATATCATATATTCTTGTATATTACAAGAAGGAACAAGTTGTACTTAAATAATATATTAACACTACAAAAATTCCGATTTCAATTTCCAGCCCTTGGTATCTCCTTGATGGATGAAATCTGCCATTCCCTTCAGAATTTGTCGAAACACTTGCATATCTGTTTTATTGACCTTTAATTTGAAATTTGAAATGATTTCCGATGATGATACCAAGTCTGTTTTGGACAAAAGGTACCGTTGGAGACTTTCGGTTAAATCAGTCAGGTTAGACTTCAAAACAGGTTTCAAATCAATATCAATGTCATTTGCTGTCAAACCAGATCGTTTGCGAAGGTTTGACAGGATTGCTGCTGAGCCGATCGGCGATTCACCGCTTTTGGTAACCGTTGATTGGTTCAATATACCCCCTCTCAGGGCAGTGCTAGGATCAGCCCTCGGAGGGTTATTTCCAAACCGCCGTGGTGGTGGTTTGGAAGTGGATGGCTCTGGTCTCCCAGAACTGCCTCTAGTGCCTGTCCAAGTTGGCACACCAATGTCTTGCTGACGCACACGTTTTCTAGATACTTTTAATGCATTTAATGCCTGTTTAGCAATCATATTGGATTCTTTTTCAATCAATTTCGCTTCGGGTGTGATGGAATTCATAATCATATCATGCTGAAGTGCAGAATGAACGCCAGTATTGCTGAACAATGCTTGCAATATCCTAGTATCATCATCAACAGGTTTACTCCCGGACGTCTCTTCATTCGGTAGAGATTCATTCTCTTGCTTTTCAAAGAAAGTCTCCACTTTATCTATACTGTTGATTTTATTCATTTCGTCGTCTTGCTGAACATCAACTTTCACATTCATATCACTAAACAGTTGGTCCGTTTCAGTTGTATCCCTATCTCTCCCTTCAAAGCTAAACAAGTCATGTAAATCATTGCTTTTGAAAAATCGCTGCTGACGAGGATCTAATATTAATTTGTCATAAATACCTTTTAAAACTTTGTTTGATAGAAACTGTTTAAAGATCTGTCGATGATAGATCTTTTCTTCAATACTTCCTGATATCATTAACCTATAAATAGTGACAGTTTTAGTTTGCCCCAATCTCCAACATCGTTCTCTAGCCTGCATATCTGTGGAAGGATTCTAATATTAACGATACACCAAATCTACCCAATCGGGATCAAAGATTATCACTCGATTGGCACCTGTGAGGTTGATCCCCAATCCTCCAACTTTAGTGGTTAAAAGAAATAGAAAAATATCCGGATCATTGTTAAATCCATCAACCATTTCCGATCGATTCTTAATTGGTGTATTACCATCCATTCGACGATATTTGAATTCTATCAAGTTAAGCTAAACTGCTATAAACCTGTTTTCCTTTTCACATAATTTTCCAATATATCCAAC
Organism: Globomyces sp. JEL0801; assembly: GCA_027595885.1. Taxonomy (NCBI): domain Eukaryota; kingdom Fungi; phylum Chytridiomycota; class Chytridiomycetes; order Rhizophydiales; family Globomycetaceae; genus Globomyces; species Globomyces sp. JEL0801. The sequence goes on from JADGIX010000001.1 coordinate 28,962, forward strand.
ATTTGCCTAGTTTGACAAAATAATAGCACACGATGTCCTTGGCTTTCCCACATTTCTAGTAGCGAATGGACTACTACCATTTTTCCCGACCGTTCCATATCACCATAGTTCTCAACCTAGTGGACATCAGACAATAGTTGTTACGTCTTTCTCGTTTTCAAGCAGGTCTGGATGGTTACAAATTTTTCGTAGTGTATCAATTCCAGATAGAACATGTTGTTTACCATCCATGATTCTTCCAATATCATCTGACGCTATAAATCTTTCATATTTCTATAAACAATAAAATCCAAGTGTGCTTACTCTTCTTTGATAATTTGTCAGTTTACAAAACAAAACTTGTTCATTCTTTTGAGGTAATTGCTGAGCAACATCTACTTTCATCCGTCTCAACAAGTAGGGTGAAATAAAATCTTTCAAGATACATGCACATTTGTATGCAGTTTCAACTTGGATATTAGTAGCATTCACATAACCACCAATGTTGATGGGGATTGAGAATTCTGATTGAAATACAGGCAATGTCTGTACCATTTAGAAGAAATCAACATACTCCTAGACGACCAGGATACACAAAATCATACAGTGACCATAACTCTGTCAAATTATTCTGAATAGGTGTTCCAGATAATATTATTCTATGAGGGGTCTATATCATAAAATACCATTCTATGAAATACTTTTAACTGTTTACATGCTTGAGTGATATCAGCATCTGGATTACGGATTTTATGACCTTCATCCAATACCACATAAGACCATTTTACTGGTAATAAATGTTCATCATAAATTCGAATGGCCGAATAAGTGGTAACAATAACATGACCTTGAATAAAGTTTAGAAATATTACCGTCATTCACTACTTTATCAATTAAATCAGTGATGGATTGATCTTTGACTGATTGTCGAGTTTGCTTGTACTTGTTTTTGCCCTTTTTTTGTTTCTTTCTTCGTTTCTTTTCATTATAATCATCTTCAGAATCCGTAAAGTCTGTTTCTGATTCTGTATCATATTGTTTTTTACTGTTGTCTTTACCCATTCCACTTCCAGTAGAATGTAAGATAATCACTCGAAGTGGTGGCCACCTTTATCGATTAATCTTCTAACAATACCACTTGTGAAACTCTTGAACCTTAAAAAATTTAATGAATGGTTCATGATACCCATTGTTTTAAAACGGTTGCAGGACATACAATCAAAATAGGACCATTTAACTTTTTCGAATATGATAGTCCAGCTAAAAAAGAAATAATTTGAATTGTTTTCCCCAATCCCTGTTGATAAAATTTAATTTGCAAAGTATACCATTTCATCACCTAAAACACCACCCACTTCCTGTTTATGTAATTCCCATAACCATCTCGTACAAGTTTTTTGATAATCAAACAAATGAGAGAACACATCACCAGGTATTTTAAACCCTTTATCCATTCGTCCATCTTTGACATAAAGTGCAGGTTCATGTACTTCCAAATCCAGATCTTTGGTGAAATCAAAACTGGAATCAATTTCAAATCCAGGATTCTAAAATTCAATTTAAAATAACCATGAGGTACTTGGAATAAAAACCGTTTCCGTCTTCTTTTAGTCACCCACTTCTCCAGTCTTCGTTGATAGGATAACTCATCACCATCATCCTTATATCGATCATTTTCTACATGTTCATGATCTGAGTACTCATCCACATCATCCGCAAACGAAAGATCTGAATCTGAATGCAAATCACCTTTGAATAATGATTGCATCGTTTCATTCTCTGGATTAGAATCTTGATCAGATTCATCTATATTATCCAAAGCTAATGGATTGAGTTTCCCAATTCTTATCAATCGTTCCCGTTCAGTTTCAGTTTCATTTGAATCTTTTCCAAATTAGCTTTTCTTTTAGATTACCCAAGAATGAATTAGTATTGTTTAATCTGTCTTTAATATTTTTTTCTTGAGTTTCTAAATCTTTTAGTAATTCCATGTCTGATTGAAGTTTTGTTTTGAATTCATTTAGTTGATTATACTTTGATATTTTTCTTTTTAATTCGCTGATAGTTCATTCAGTTTATGATTAAATTACTTTATTTTAGACTGTACTTTTTGTAATCGTTTTGTTTCTATAGCAAGTGTTTGTTGTTCTAATACTTGATTTGCCTATGGAATTGTTACATATGAGTAAATACTTGGTTCATAATATCCAATTCCAAATCTTGTTCATCTTGAATAGTATCAATAAATTCATTCATATTTGGTAAGAATTGAATTTCTTTTTATTTTTCCGAGTGATACAAGTATTCACATAAAGGACACCAATAGATGTTAACAGCAATTCACCTATAAGACAAGTAAAGTATTCAATAGATGAAGATATAAAACACTTTTATTTAAATAGCTTAAGGACGGTATGGGCCAGTACTAAACCCAGTTCCTTGGAAAGACTGAGTAAACAAATGCGGTACGTTATCTTCATCAAAGATCCTATAAAATGATACCGTTATTCCTTCAATACCATCCTTCTCTCCCACAAACATCTGATCAGTCACAGTAACATTGGTTAAGCTAGTTTTACGGAATGTAAACACTTCAGAGTATTGATTTGTTTCCTTTTTGAAAATCACTTCAGACAGTCGATCAAGGTTTTTAAGATTTAAATGATACTTGAATTTTTTGGTTGTTTGGCCAGTTGGAATGATGTATGAAGGAAGAAAGAATTCACTTTTCCAATTATTTGGACCATTTTTAGCTGCATATTCATAATTGTAGATTGGTCTGACCAGTTTGTTGTTTTCATCCACCAAATTGAATTCAATCAAATAGTTGTCTGGGCGAGGACCAGGATTATCAAAAGCTAACCAATGCATACTTGGTGTAGTTGCCCAAGCAGGGAATGACAAATCAAACGATGCTTTGAATGGTTCATTGGAAGAAATTGGTTGGATACTCGTCCATTTTGCAGTTATGGGAGAGCCAGGCATTGGGAAGGATAAGACGGCAAAGGCAAGTACAAGGAAGGAAAGCATGAGTAAGGAATTCGTCATTGACATTTGGTCTTTATTTTATAGAAAAGCGGAGTTATTTCGTCTTTTAACGACCGTCTCAACAGGGTCTTTCCTCTGAATCAAATTCACTCATGGTGTTTCAACCGCACGCATTTGGTGGTTTTTGACTGACAATGACCCATAATTAGCCGAATTACGGTTGGTGGTTTCTATATCTTCCATTGATTCTGTATTTGACTCTTTAGTATTATCTTCGGATGGTAGTAGAAACATTCAATAAATGTTTCCATGGTGTTGGGTCATGTATTAAATTTAATTGATCATAGCTTTGATTCTTACCACTTCTGATCTGTTACTAAATTGCTGTTTATGACATTCTTTGACCGTTCAGGTGTTTAGTGCACTGTTGGTGGTTGTGTTTGTCCATTCACCGTCGTAGCGCGTTTGTTCTTTGGGCGGCGTACTATTACATAGAATAAAATATCCGGCCAGTTATATGTGAATGTGATGCAAAAGTTGTTTACCTTGTACTAGGCTTATAATATTACAACTATGCTTGGTCTAAACGACTTAGTTCTTCAGCATGGTGTTTGGAAACTAAAGGAATAGGTATTTTATAATATTAAAAGATGATATGATGGATTTATTATTAGTGGATTGTTATTGTCAATATGGTTGAGTTTATTTTTTTTTCTTTTTTATTAGTCTATCAACGGAATATGGGAAAATCAAGTAGAATAGCACGAATTGGACAATCAAAAGTAATTATACCATCATTAATCTATCCAACCATCGAAAACTCATTAAATGCAAAGTAACTAACATTTTCATAGATTACTAGACAACAACTCAAAGCTAAAAAGGTGGAGAAAATAGAAAAGAAAACTAATCAAACACCAAGTCAAATTAAACCTCAAATAAAAAATAAAAAAGTTCAAATGATGGTGGACGAAGAGAAACCAATAAAGAAAAAGTATGTGACGGAAGGAATGTCGGATTATTTGAATTTGATGAAATCTAAAAAGCTAAAAAATGAACCAGTGTTGAAGAAATAGAATCCGTGATTAATATATTAGTATTTTTTAGTAATCAATTTAAAGTGTTTGTTGACTCAAAAACGAGCATGAATGATGGCAGTAAGTTATAACGTCAATTTAAATTCACCATGAATCTGTATGAGATTTGATTCTTTTCAGAAAGCCAACATAATATGTACCATATTTTCACTAAATGGTACAAAGCTCCACGAATGATGTTGTGTTCCATCTGAATCTTAACTGCAGTACATGATAACTTGGCGACCCAGAGAACCAAATAAAACAGCTTCTGGAATTTTATTGGATGTGGTGAAAACGTGGAACGTGGTGAAAAGACCCCAAGACTTCAGAATGCCCAATTCCAAACTCAAATGTAGCAAACCACACCCTAAATTTCAAAGGGTTCTTTAACTTTATATGAGCATATATGAGTAACTTACAAACACCATATGATAAATGACATATCTTGACTAAAATTATTGGAATTGAAGTAACAGTCACATTGTTGGAAGTAGAGTAATCCATAATCCATAATGCATAATAGTAGTAGCTGGTGAGCAACGTTGAACGAACATTTGTAACATCGTGACCACAACAGCCATAATGCATTTCCGATGGTAAGTCCATCCCGATAGCACCCGAAACTGCAAATATTAAATTTTGTGTGAAATCAAGAAGAAAAATGAAGTAGATTAAACGTTAGTGCCATCAAATCAAGTACAGAAGAAAATCAGATTTTGGCGTCAATGAAAAGTTTCCGAAAATTTGTAGGGGATTGAAATAGATTTCTAAAGATTTCATAAAGTTGATGAAACTGAATAATTCATCAAGAGGAATTACCCACCAAAATCAACCCATGAAACTGAAACCTGGAGACTGCATGTGACTCTGTTTCAAACCCCCAAAATGAGATCATTTTACAGATATATTCGATATGACACTCAGAATAGCAATGCGCTGTTGATGCGTTGTTGATGATGAATTGTAGCATCATTAATGTTTCTCAGTTATAGTAATATATGAATCAAGTAAGAGAGATTGGTGTGATGAAAGAAAGTGGAACAACCACCAAATCAAGGTATTACTTAAAGCAATCATATGAGTGAAAATAAAATTAGTAAAAGACTTAGTGTAATGCAGCACTGATAGTGAGAACGCAACGTGACTTTATTGAAGGATGAAAAAGGCAAAAAACGAGAATTGATCAATAGAAGATAGGGGTAGAGGTGTTGATAAGTGATCACAAAATGGAATAGGGAAACGAAATGACTACGCAATCCGGGACCCATGTGTGGCTGCTCAATCAACCTTCCCCTTTCTTCCCACCAACACCAGCAAAAACACCAACGCACACAAGTAGCTTAAATAAGTGCTAAGGTGTTACTTCCACCTCCCTTACAACAAGATGATAGGTAATTGACGACATTGACACTTTACGCAGCCTGTTCCCAAACTGTCAGCATGATTTGAAATGGTCTTCACCAGCCGTTTTTTTTTAAATGCACACTGTCGGACGCCACCAAACCGTCACCAAGATTTCATAAAACCACCAATTTTCACCATTATCTCCCCAATGTCATCCCCTTCTTTTCTTAAACCAAAAAGACACATTTGCGACCAGTGCCAAAAAACATTCTCTAGAGCTGATGCCCTCAGTAGACACAAAACTAGAAAGACACACTTGAATACTTTGCAACATCTAAATACCTTGCAGAAATTAATCAACTCTACTGCTTCCTCGATCAAGAAATCTACAGATTCAAAACCAAATTGTCTGGAAAATCAACTTAAAATTCCTAGCAGTAAACGAATCATGTCCATCAGCAATTTACTGAATTGACACATACATTGCAACACTCTTTATATGACTGGCTGCATTGTATTTAATCCTTAGAGCATACTTACCAATCTTTTTTACTTTCTAATTCCTTCCTATTGATAATATAATACAACTTTAGCGATACGTTTCTTTGTTCTTTATTTTAAACGCTTTGAACTTTAAAAAATCTTTTAGTGGTTTGGATCTTGAATCGATCAAAAGTTTCAAGTTGGTGTCGGCAGCCACAAGTCCCACCAATTTTACGGACTGTTTGATGATGGAAAAAAGGGAGGATGATGTAAGAATGACATCAATAATCATTAACCCGATGGTTGTTCCATGGATACCTAGTATTTTTGATAATTGCCCTTTTGGGCCTGTGGTGTGACATCAACGACTGTGATCAGACTGTGCCTTTTTGATGGTCGGGTTGAGTAGAAGAATATCATGATAAAGTATTGATTTATTGATCTTGTACTTCTTATTAATTAAACTATTGAATCAATGTGACTGCCAGTACGATTATTATACCAATGTGACCTGCCATCACATTCCTGACAATGACATTGAAACAGACTTGCAATCGATAAGGAGTGCATAGACAAAGATTGGTTATTATATAATATATTACTTCATGTGAATATCAATGAATGATAGTATTGTTAAATTATACAGACAACTTTTGAATCCGTTGATTGTTTTCAAACCGATCCTGATCTTTCTTCAACATCACCAATTGTTCATCTGTAACTGGTAAATGGGAAAAATCACATTCTTCTCCTTTCACACATCCACCCGCTGCTTGTTTGAAATGAAAATACACACATGGAAACGATTTTTTGTCATGGGAAAAGGGACAAGAGGTTGATTTCAAACATCCCCCTTGACGATAGAACTGACAGAGTTGTTTGGAGCGTGGATCAGATCCGGGCCCAGAATGAGAGAAGTTGCATTGATCACCCAAGGTGCATTTGTTGTCTCGCCAAGCATGGCAGGGAAGAGTCTTGCGTTTGGATTCCAAAAGTCGTTCCCGATCTAGGCGAGCTTGTTTCTGGGCCTTTTCTGTCGCTTCCGCTTCTCGTTTCGCTTTCTCCAGTTTTAAATCTACAATGGGGTCTGTACGGCAAGGAATCCCATTTATATCATTCTTGGCATGACATCCTAGAGTGGGATGTGATTGACGGCCACATCGGTGACACACATTTGGGACATTACGGAAAGGATGCAGAATATTTAATGGCTCAATGTTCAAGGATTTATTGAGGGGTTCTGGTGCCGTTACTTGTTTCTGACCAAAGATGGAAGATAGGATATCGGAAGACGTCAGTAGTGAACTTGGCTGTATACTGACTCTCATTTCATAATCTGCTCCATTCACTCCTTGCATATCTTTCATATTTGGTATAGGAACTTCCACCTCTGCTTTTTTAGTGTTACTATGTTTGACAGAAGGTTGTTTCTTATTGTGTTTAAGTTTTTGGGTACAAATCTGTTTTGATTTTTTTCCTTGTCCACTCGGTAGTTGGTTTTGAGCAGGCCTTTTGTTGGTAGTAGTACGGTTTATGTCTTGGTTCAGAGTTCGTTTTGTGCTGCCTGAAAGTTCAGTGATAGGCTGGCTTTGGACCTGACCTTCACTAATGACGACTTCATCATCGGATATCTCTCCATCCTCAATATCATCCATGATATCATTTGTAGAATCTCGCAACAATGATACTTCTGGAATACGATTATTAATTCCATTTCCTTGTGAATGAGGTACAATTCCTTTGGTTTTATCTACATATGTACCAGCAGTGGGGACATTACTGCTCGCTTCTATTTGAGGAACAGATGGCACCGCTTTGTGATTTGATTTAATTTCATTTACAGATAGTTCTGCAGATAGTTGATTACTTCTTGTCTTCGTTTGAGGTTTAATTGGGATGGTGGGTAAACTTAGGACAGGAAGTGTTAATGGCATCGAACCAGTTCCTGATAATGTATCTGTTAGTCGGTTTATAAACTGTACGGGAACTTTGTTTTGTTTTGGAGTAAGAGTATCATTCGAGTCATTTGAAAGTTCTGATTTGGGAGCTTGCAGATTTGAATTTAGCAAAGTTGGTTTCAATTGGGTACTTTGTTTGTCAGTAATATTGATTGGTTGATTATTACTATTGTTGATATCGACTTGATTTCTATTCTCTGTTACTTTTGGTGCATAATCCTGTGGTATGGTGATGTGACTTTCCTGTAAAGGAGCATGATAATATTTATCTGGTGTATAATCTAGCTTTTCTAATTGATAGTTTACATTCCAAGGTTTATTTATTATTGAGTTGTGCTGATAAGACTTTTGTAGTGATTGATTGGGAAAACTGATGGTGACTTGTTGGTTTGCAGATACAGGAATTCCATTTTTTATTACTGGTAATTGGATTTGAACTGTATGAGTATTTGGATCATTTGATTCTGGCATTCAGTTCCAACACTCAAAAGATGAAAAAAAATCTGATGAATGAAAAGTCTTTAAGATACTGGATTTACAAGTGTATGAGATATCGTTAGCCGACTATACAGAAATCCCACACAGTTGTTGGTAGAGTAAGCAACATCATATTATATCAATACTTTATTCACGGTCTAATTTATGTGCCTGTACAACTGATTTTCTCTGCTGACAATGCTGAATCCAATCATGAAATGCTTCATATTCAACCGTATGTGGAATATGAACACCTCTCCATAATTCAATCAAATCAAATTTTAAAGCCCAAGAAATAGTTAAAATATCCACCAAAGTGAATTTATCACCCAGAACAAATGGACCAGAGATAAGAGAAGAAATAGTACGGATTCCGTTGAGTAGTAATTGACCATATTTTTCTTGATCATCAATTGTGGTAGAACGCAGTAAAGTGTAAAAGGGTAACATCACATCATCTTCAAATGTTTGTAAGAAGATATTTGATTTATAATTCTCTATAGGAGTAGAAGGCAGTAAACTAAAGGTTTAAAAAGAGGGACAAGACATACATTAAATGATTTGTTTGTAGAATGAATTCTTCAATACGTTTTCTAGACTTTGATAATCTTTCTTTTGGATTATGAGAGGAAGATTTGTAGTCATCAGCACAAGCATCCAAGTAAGCTTTATGTTCAACATTTAGTATATTTGAATGACATTCCAAGAACGTTAATTGAATACGTTGAACAAAGGGACACTGATCTTTCATTATTTTGATTCTGAATACGAAATTGATGACTTTATAACGTTTTGAAGAGATCGGCCGATGGAAACAGCCCCCACCAATTCATGAAACTTTGTCTCTTTCGGCCATTCATTTGAACGAATAAAAAAGATCTCGAGCAAGGCCGAAGAGAGTCAATAAAGAAATTTAGAAAGGGAACAGGCCGAAGTATAACTAAAGACCTTTAATCAATCATACAAATGAGGATAAACTATAAAAAAAGATTCCTATATCAAACTGATACAATGATTCCTATATCAAACTGATAGTATCCAATAATAAATCAATAGTTTTTATAATAAAATTCCACAATTTTCGATTAATTCTTGTCAGAGATGGTGCCATCTCTGACCCCATTCTCTTCCTCCTTTTTGGCTTTTTATCAAACTAAAAATGGTTATTCGCTTCTACACTTCAAAAGTCTGTCCTTGGTACCATATCTACTACTCATATCTAGGGCACAACGGGTTCATATCGCACTCATCGAATGTTTGACCAATGAACATTTTAATAGCTTGGACATCATCGAAATTGATTTGAGTATGACTTGCTTACTAACCAATAGCAAATAAACCTGCTTGGTATGTCAACGGTATTCTTTTCTCCTTTAATTCTAGTTCACCCTCAACAGAAAGTACCTGCTTTGCAACTGGATTCAGATACTATTTTGCTAGAATCTCTTCCAATCACAGAGTATATTCTGGATCAATATGGTGCACATACAAAGTACTATTGTTCATCACTTATTCTAGTCTCATTCCTAAAACAACAATGGGACGATATGAAATGAGGCTGTTTATTGAAACTTTCCAAAATGGGATCCTTCAACCTTTTTACCAACTCCTGAGAGCAAAATCATTGGAAGAACAGGAAAAAATGAAAGTCTGTCTTCTGGAAGGAATTAAAAGGGTATGTTTCTTTTTTCAACAGAATATCACTCACATATTACTCTCAATCAACTTAACCGATGATTAATTATTTTCAGATATCAGCTCGTATCAAAGGCCCATACGCACTGGGTTCAGAATTCACCTTGGCTGATATTGCAACTGTTCCATGGCCGCTAAGATTTGACGTAATCGAGCATTTCCGAGGTTTTGTAATTCCAGGTACATACATCAATCACTCACTCCTGTAGATACCCCAGAGTTTTTGAATTTCAAACAATGGGTAGCGAATTGCTGTAATCGAGAGAGTATTCAGCGTAGTGCCTCTCAAAGCTCAATTAATCTGACTGGTTATGCTAAATACATAAGAGATGGGTATGCTCAACCCCAGCCATATAGAAACGTAAACAACAATTAATAAAGTCTAATACCGATCCATTCAAAATGTAGGCTTTTTGTTGAAAAATCAGGGCCAATTGTAATACGACAAGCATTGTTTTAATAGTGGATCTACAGTTTTTAACGCTTAACTGTTGACGCTGTGTTCATATAATTACTAATGTAATACAAACAATCATCCGGCTGGATCCCTTCTCATGCTTCACATAATAACATTTCGGCTCATATTACTCATAATGATTGTCCTTATTGATTCTTGTAGCCATACTCTTGCTATAGATTTCATCGTTATTAGAAACCTGAACTGAATATGGATCTCTGTGAGACGTTCAATTAATCACTGGATATATGGTCAAAGAGTAGGAGAGAGCAGTAAATTAATACACCTTGAAGGTTTGAACAAAATGTATGAATAATTGATTTATTTGAACAGATACAAAAGAAAGAAAGAATGTTAAGAGACCAAATGCTTGATAGACATTACTTGGTTACGTTTAGAGTGGTTGAATTTCATAGGTTGCTTCTGAGGTTCCACAGACATGGTAGGGAATATTGGCAACGGAAACAATTCTGGTGGTGATATTGAATGAGTACTTTCAATATATCGCCTGCAATAATTCATAAGCGAATCTCGATTCCAAGGGACAATACGTTCATGAACTTTGAAATGTCTCCTCAAAGAGTCTTGCCTTGCAAAAGCACGATCACAGTAGTGACAAATGTGAGGTTTGCAGCCAGTATGAATGGCTTGATGTCTTGTTCTGTGTTCTGATCGAAGAAAGGTTACTGGACAAATGGGGCAGGAATATTTCATTGGTTTAGGTTTTTTTAGTGATAGCTTTTTAAGTAAAGGTTATCAGAGTGATGAAAATTCACATGTGTCAAGGTGTCACATCACCATTTTTAACGCAAGTGGTGGTGATTGGTCTGACATTATGCAGTGCCAGCTTGGCTGCTACTTTGAATTGCTCTGGGTCTTTTAGTTTCAATCGTAATTCTCCGGATTTGTATTAATTGTATAAAGTAACGGGCGGGATTTGTTTCAGAACGTTGGCCTGAATCTCATCTCTTGAAAAACTTTGATCTTGTTATGAAACATGCAATCTTAATTAGGTTATCAGGTTATCATCAGAAGACTACGTAAGTTTAAATTTATTTTGTAAGATGTTCAATAGTTAACCATTTAATATGTAGTTGAACAAACTTTGATTTGAACATTTCTTAATGTCAAATCTTCTTCCACAAAAACTAAATATCTAAAAACTTCTTTCATCAGATGAAAGAAGTTGAAATTCATCTGTGCACTATCCTCATCCTCTTCAACTGACTCTCACTTCAAAATTCACCCTCAATCGAATAAAAAGCCTATTAATCATATGATAGACTGACTCTATCAACAATCAGCACAGAACATCTGTGACAAATAATGATTTAGGTTGATTCCATACCTAATCAATCTGAACACATTTAATAGCAATTGGATTAAAATGAGTCATAATGACTCACAGAACTTTTCGGCCAGTTCTTGATAAGAATTCAACTTAATTGGAAAGCCGAAGAGAGAGATCTCGCGATATGAGACGATAGAACCACCTAAATAACGCAGGAGTTTGAATATAATGGTTATGAACACTTTTGTTGAAAAAAAGAAGCAAGGCTAGGATACCAAATATTTGATGGACTTTAATCAGTTACGGTTAGAGTGATTGAATTTCATAGGTTGTTTTCGAACCTCCACAGTCATGGAAGGAATCACTGGGAATGGAAACAACTCTGGCGGTGAAATAGAACGAGTACGTTCAATATACCATCTGCAGTGATCCATGAGCGAATCTCGATTCCAAGGAATGATACGTTTATGAACTTTGAATGCCTTCTCAGCAAGCCTTGTCTTGCAAACACACGACCACAAAAGTGATAGATGGAAATTTTAGGACCGGCATGGATGGCTTGACGTCGTGTACTCTGGTCCGGTTGAAGAAAGATTATGGGACGTATTGGGCTTGATTTATTCATGTTCCTTTTTTTTTTTCAGTGGTAGATTTTTCAATTTTGAAAGTCAAATCTGTATGAAAAAAATCCATTTGTTAATGCCACACCATTTTCATCAAAGACGTGGATAGATCTCAGACTCTACTGGACACATCTTGCTCTGAGTGTTGTCTATACGTAAACTGTAATTTTTGTGGTAAGTCTGTGGCTTTACAGTTAACGGGCGGGATTAGTTCAGCTTTCCAAAAACAATCAGATCTTCGCGTATCAAATGATATTCTACAACTTTTTATATGGTAAATTTTAGGGTTTAAATAGCAAAAAATAAGATATTGAAATCATCATTAGCTTCAATTGAAGTCCACTATTAATCCTCCCATCCATATTGCGACAAATCTTTGAGTTTGCCACAGAAGCACACACTGCCCTGACCAAATCAATGGAAAACAAGGGATTCATTGTAGATCTCAAATTATAACGTTGGACACTGCATTCTTTAATAAAGAGCCACCAATTTGCTAGCCTTTCGCGTCTCACTCCCCACTTCACTAAATTTACTGGACTCGCCATTCTCAGAACTGTAAGAACTGACTAATATTGACAAACAACATTTTCATCTGTGCGTTACATATTGCATCTTAGTACAACTGCAACTTGATTAGAAAATTGAATGAAGTTCATTAAATAATTTAACCAGTAATCAACTATTTATACCTCAAAAAGCTTCAACTAAATGTATGACTACTACGTTTATTGGTAACCAAGAAATAGACTAGGATACCAAATGCTTGATGGACATCACTTGATTACGTTGAGAGTGATTTGATTTCATGGATTGTTGCCGATCTTCCACGGCCGTGGATGGTCTATCTGCCAATAGACACAACTCTGAAAGTTGTATAGCATGAGTGCTTTCAACATAACGCCTGGATGAATTCATATGTGAATCTCGATTCGAAGGAGTAGCACGTTCATGAATTTTGAAATGCCTTCTCAACGAGTCTTGTCTGGTAAAAGCACGATTGCAATAATGACAAGTGTGATTAAAGCCGGTATGAATAGCTTGATGTCGTGTCCTATGCTCCGGTCGAAGAAAGGATACGGGACAGAATGCGCACGAATATTTCATATTTTAGTTTTTTTAGTGATAGTTTTCTTGTCCCAGAAGATGGACAACGTTTCATAGTGTCACACCATTTTTATCAAAAGCGGTCATTGATCCTGCAGAATCCAGAATCATGGATATTTTTTACCTTCAATTTCTCTCTTGCTTTGGCTTGTTTAATAATGTCATTCAATACTACATTTTGTACTATTTTTTTTAAAAAATGGTAATCAAATTTGGTCTATACTTGCCATTAGTTTGCTTATTACTTTTGATTGCTCGTTAGTCTCTTTTGATGCCTATTGTGACTATGGGGAAAGGGTTTCAGAGTATGGATGGTTTTCTCTTCTGAAAACGGCCACCCTTTGCCAACTGAAACACACTACCTCAATTAAGTAATCAGGTTACCGTGAGATGGTAGCTTTGAATATGATATCTCACTTATCGATAACGGAGATTCAAGCATTTGAACTTTCGATTGGGACGCAGGACTGGTTGGAAGGCCTCCAACGATCACCAGATTGAGATTCGTGATATTCGCAAAATTTCGACATATCAATTGCCATCTCAAGAAACTACTTTCTTAAAAGTAGTTAAATTAATGATTCGAATAAAAAAAGTCAATGATTCAATAAAATTGCCAATCCATGCTAATTTCCAAGTGATAAGAATCGATCTTCTTTAGCAAACTGAAGCCTCTCGGTTAATTTATTTGATTATGAACAGCCTATAGAACCTCAACAGATGAAAGAGCATGTATAAATACTAATTTTATTGGGAATATGCTTAACGAATGAGATGTTACGATATCAAATAGTTGATGGACATCACTTGGTTACGTTTAGATTGATTTGATTTTATGGGTTGTCCCTGATCTTCTACATCCATGGAAGAAATTCTTGCCAACGGAAACCGCAGAGGTGGTGTTATGGAATGAGTACTTGCAATATAACGTCTACAATAATCCATAAGCGAATCTCGATTCCAAGGAATGGCAGGTTCATAAATTGGGGAATGTCTCCTCAGCGACTCTTGTCGGGTACAAGCACGACCACAATGAGGGCAAATGTGAGGTTTATGTCCAGTATGAATGGCCTGATAACGTGTTCGATGCTCGGGTCGAACAAAGGTGTCGGGACAAATGGGGCTCCAATTATTCATATCGCCAGGTTTTTTCAGTAATTGTTCGGAAGATGAAAATTCCACATGTTAAACTTGATAAGTGTCACACCATATATTTAAAAGCGGTGATTGATCCTGCAAAAACATGGATGGTTTTAATTATTTACTCTGGCTTTGACTTGTTTTATAGTCAGTTCAAATCTTATATTTAGTACCGCTTTTAGAACAGAAAGAAAAAGGTAATCGGTGTCGCAAGATCCCTGGCTGTAAGTAGATTGTCACTTTTCATTGCTCTTATCCTCTTTCAGTGCTCATTGTAGCAATGAAGCTTTGAAAATTAATGGGCGGGTTTATTAATAATATTGACTGGATTTTATCCCTTGAAAAAAGTCCAATCTTTGCTGGTGAAACATACGCAATAGAATGCAGAATGTTTACTACATACTAGTTTAGAAAACGGATGGCATCTCAAAATTCCAGGGTATCATTTAAGTCACGATTAGTCCCGAGAACGTTTGCCAATCAGTGCTGAGAGGTTATTTATAGGAGCTTGTGGTAAGGCCATACACTTAACAATATTGCAACGAGTAATGAGACTTCTGATCGAAACACTTCCACTGTCTTGATTAGGAGAATAGAAAGCTTTGAATCTAGGGAGTCGCTATTCCGCCTTATCTCAACTAAAACTTTGAACGCTGCATTCTACAACAGTGTCTGGCGACTCATCACTGACTTTATGTATCTAGATGCAACTATTTTGGATTAAATGACGCATTATGATCACCAAACAGTTACATATTGCATGCTGATAAGAATCCATCTTGATTAGAAAACTGAACCAAGAGTGGTTCTATTTCAGATATTTCAATCAATGCTGTATTAAATATGATCAGCTAGTAATTCCTCAAAAGAGTGAATCAAATGTAAAACTACTAGGTTTATTGGTAAGAAAGGAGAGATTAGGATACCAAATGCTTGATGGACATCAATTGATTGCGTTGAGAGTGATTTGATATCATAGGTTGATTCTGGCCTTCCACAGCTATAGATGGACTATTTACAGTGCCTTCAACATACCACCTGGATGAATTCATAAGCGAATCTCGATTCCAAGGAGTAGCACGTCCATCAAGTTTGAAATGTCTTTTCAACGAGTCTTGTCTGGTAAAAGCACGATCACAATAATGACAAGTGTGATTGGGGCCAGTATGCATGGCTTGATGTCGAGTCCTATGCTCCGGTCGAAGAAACGCTACGGGACAGAATGCGCACGAATATTTCATTGGTTAAGTTTTTTTTGCCCTAAGAGATGGACAAAACGTTTCATTGTGTCACACCATTTTATCAAAAGCGGTCAGTGATCCTGCAGAATCATAGATATTTTTTAAGTTTCTATTTCTCTCTTGCTTTGGCTTGTTCAATAATATCTTTAAATACTATAATATGTATCATTTTCCTTCAAAAAATTGTTGTCGCTGTCACATTATTACTGATACAAGTTTGCTTGTTACTTTTGATTGCTCGTTTGTCTCTTTTGGTACTTATTGTGAGTATGGGGAACGGTTTCAAAGTATGGATGGGGGTTCTTTTGAAAAACGTCCAATCTTTGCTGAATGAAACACAGGTTAAAGTGAGATGCGCACCGTCGATACTGGAACTTCCAGTTATTGATTGAACTTTCGACAGGGACGAACATCACCGTGATAAGAATCCAACTTCTGTGGAAAACTGATATTGGAAGGTGAACATTCCATATGTCAAACGTTTGTAGTGCCACACTATATTTATCAAAAGCGGTGATTGATCCTGCAAAAACATGGATGGTTGTATTTCTCAGTGTCTCTCTTCTCTTAGTTTGAGTGTTATAGTTTATAGTCAATTGAAACATTAAATTAGTACCACATTTCAAAAAAAAGGTAATCGGTCCCTAGTTTTGGGTAGATTGTTGCCTTTCATTGCTCTCAGCCTCTGCCATTGCTCATTGTAACTATGATGCTGTTAAATCCATGGGCGGGATTAGCATTGACTGGATTTTAACCCTTGAAAAACGTCCAATGTTTGGTGCATGAAACACACTAAATAGAATGCAGAATGTTTACTAGTTTAAAGAACCGAACAAAAATGTTTAAGGTATCATGTAAGCCGAGATTATTCTCAAGAAGGCTGGAACACACGGCTGGTTGGAAGGTCTCCTATGACTTATCTACGTCAACTTTTGTGCTAAACGTCAAATCTTGGCTTTTCCGAAGCAACCGCAAGCAACTACATTTCTAAAACTCGTTTATATTGTAAATTATTGGAATCCCCATTAGTAAATCATCTCCCAATCTTGTGTTTCACATGAATTGTTATTTCGATTAAAATGAGTCATAATGAATCAGTAAAATTTTCGGTTTATCATAATTTGAATGTGATAAGAATCCACTTTAATAAGGAAACTGAAGCCTGGGTGGTTCACATTTCAAGACCTGGTAAGTATTTGAATGGGAACAAAATGTAATACCTTAACAGTTTAAACAAAACTTAGAAATACTAATTTTATTGGAAAGATGCAAAAAAGAACGTAAATGCTATGATATCAAATACTTGATGGACATCAACCGGATACGTTTAGATTGACTTGATAGAATTGGAAGTTCCACGGCCATGGAAGGGATTTTTGCCAATGGAAGTAACCCTGCCGGTGTTATTGAATGACTACTTTCAATATACCGTCTGCAGTAATTCATGATGGAATCTCGATTCCAAGGAATGGCACATTTATCAGTTCTGCAATGTTGTTTTTTCGGCGGATTATGTCTTGCACTAACATGATGGCAGATGTGTGCTCTATATTCAGTATGAATGGCTTGATATCGTGTCCTTTGTTCGGTTCGAAGAGAGGTAACGGTACAGGTTGGGCAGATACACTTCATTGTCCAAGTTTTTTAAGTAATACATAATTGGTTCTTTTAAACTCTTGGGGGTGACATTCCACGTGTCTAACATTTGGCAGTGTTACAAAATTTTTATCTAAGTGTTGATTGATCCTGCAAAAACTTGAATAGTTTTCACTTTCAATTCGTCTCTTAGGTTGTCTCGTTTCATAGTCAATTGAAAGAGATATAAACCCTCCTTTTTTTAAAAAATGCTAATCGTTGTCTTATTATTCCAGGTGCTAGCCTGCTTGTTGATTTTGATTGCTCAATAGTTTCTATGTAGGTCTAAAACTTAGCGGGCGGGATTTGTTCACTGGATTTCACCTACATCCGGATCTTTGCTCCATGAAAAACATATTATCAAATTATCATAAGAATGAATCTTTTTTTGTATGTTTAGTAGCCCGTAAAACGGCAAGACTAAAGGATCGTTGTATTCATGATTATTATTGATTGCAGCTGTTAAGTTGTTGAAACTTGCTTAGAGATGGTGGGAGGCTAATTGATTCTGAAAATTCTAATAATCAAAGTACTGCCTTGATAGGGTTGGAACGCTGTAGGGGTCTCGTTTACAAATCCAATTGCCCTGACTTACAAAAACCACAGTCGAAGAGGCCCACAATTCGAGATATATCAATATTTAGCTTAAAGAGAAATTTCAATTAATTCGGAATAAAGTTGGAATATGGAGTCCATATTATGAACAGTGTAGGACCTCAAAAGATTAATCCATATGTATAAATACTATTTTTATGTAAAAAAGAGCGTACATACTACGATATCAAATTCTTGATGAACATCACTTGGCTACTTTTAGAATGATTGGTTGTTCCTGAGCTTGGATGGTCATGGAAGGACTTACTGGTATTGGACACAACCCAATGGTGTTTTGGGATACGTTTTTTCAATATACCATCTACAGAAATTCACAAGAGAGTCTCGATTCGAAGGAATGATACGTTCATGAGTTTTGAAATGTCTTGTCAGCGAGTCTTTTCTGGTTCATAATAGTGACAAACGTGAGGTTTAAAGCCAGTATGAATGGTTTGATGCCGTGTCCTATGCTCAGGTCGAAGAAAGGTTATGGGACAGATTGGGCAAAAATATTTCATTATTGAACACGCTGTTTCAGGAAACTGGATTAAGAAACTTCACGTGTCAAACGTTTCCCTTTAAATCAAAAGCGGTGATGATCTAGTATTATGCCGGACACTTTTTGTTTTAAGTTCCTCTCTTACTTCAGCTTATTCAGTTTAATATCATTTAAAGTGATTTTAATTACTTACCATGCTTATTCTATACAAAGTGCTAATCAGTGTCATATTATCACTGATGTTAGTTTTGACAACAATTGGTCTACTGCTGCATTCAGAGGCTATCGGAACTTGGGATGAACTACTCCAACCCTCACGGGTTGATTCTGGCCTTCCACAGCAATGGATGGACTAGAAAAAGCACGATCACAAAGGTGACAAATGAGATTGAGTATGAATGGCTTGATGTCGTGTCCTATGCTCCGGTCGAAGAAAAGCTACGAGACAGAATGTGCAAGAGTATTTCATTGGTTAAGTTTTTTTTAGTGGTAGTTTTTCAAGCTGGAAGTTGTTTCAAAGTGTCACACCATTCTTTCAAAAGCTGTTATTAATCATGCAATAACATGGATATTATATGGTTTAATTTCTCTGTTACTTTTACTCATTTATGGTCACTTGAAATATTACATTGGGGGTACTTTTTAAAAAAAAACTGGTAATCGGTGTCATTAGTATTGCTTTTAGGTTGCTTGTTACGTTTGGTTGCTCACTTGTGTTTGTCAGCCTCTTTTGCCTAGCATCACTTAGAATTATTGGGTGAGATTAGTTTCAAAAGTAACATATGGGGTTTTCTCTTTTCCAATCTTTGCTGAATGAAACACAATTTAAAGAGTATACATGTATTAATGTAGCAGCTCCTCTGTAGTTGATTAAATGAACGGTACATAACACTACTCGTTCTTCTGACTGTTGGTACAAAGCTTGTCAATTGGGCTATCAAATTACTCAAGTCGTTATAGTGTATCAATGCTTGAGTTATTTAACGAAAACGATTCAAATATCATCCCAATCAGGAAGTACTTGCTGGTAGATAATATGCTCAGATAATGAGAGCTACATAACTGAAGTTTTTGACCACTTTGCAAATTGTTCTAGACCTCAACTGAACTGGACTGGTTATTGACTCTTGATTTACTATAATAATTAGTTTAACGGATTAAGATCTCAAGTGGAATATGATGAGTTGTTCGTATCAAACTGGCGGCTATCATAGGGTATACTACCGTCTTAAGTCAGAGCTAAGGTTATACGGTGTAGAGATATCAGACTGTTGAAATTAAAAATAAATTTACAAATGGAATTCTGCAGGGTTTCGTTGGCTAAAATGAGTCATAATGATTCAAGAAAGTTTTCGGTGAATTCGCATCACCTTCATAGGTTCGTATTGACCAGAGAGCTGACGCTTATGGGTTCAGTATATGATACTTAGTAGCTAATTTCAATATGAACAACGTGTAGATCAAAGATAAAACAGGTTTATTGGAGTGATGTGAGGAAGGGGGAGATTAGGATATCAGATACTTGATGGACATTACTTGGTTACGTTGAAATTGATTTGATTTCATAGGTTGCTTCTGCAGTTCCACGGCCACGAATGGAATTATTGCCAATGGAAACAACCGCGGTGGTGTTATGGAATGAGTACTTTCAATGTACCGTCTACAGTAATCCATGAGCGAATCTCGATTCCAAGGGATAATACCTTGGTGGATTTTGCAGTGTCTCCTCAACGTCTCTTGTCTTGTGAAAGCACGACCACAACGAGGACAACTGTAAGGCTTATGACCAGTATCCATGGCTGGATGTTGTCTCCTATGTTCGATTCGAAGAAAGCTGGTCGGATAGATGGGGCATAAGTACTTCATTGTTTAAGTTTTTTAGTAATAATCAACAGGTTTTTTAAAGTCCAGGATGACGAAATTCCACATGTTAAACGATTAGTAGTGTCACACTATATTTATCAAAAGCGGTGATTGATCCTTCAGAACATGGATACCTTTTGTATTCAGTTTCTCTCCTACTTTGGCTTCTTTAATTGTCGCCTGAACTGTTACCCTAACTGAAATAAAGTTGCAATTGATGTCGAATTATCCATGGAGTTGGTTGTTTGTTACGTTCGATTGCTTGCTGATCTCTATCAACAGGCAGAATTGACGATTAATGAGCGGGATCTGGATTTTTACTTGAAAAAAGTCCAATCTTTATTCTTCATGAAACACACTAAATCGAAAGCAGAATAACTACTAGTTTAAAAAACGATTGAATCGAAAAGACTAAAGAATGGTCGTTTTCGACAACATTTGTTAATTAGTCCATCTTCGGAACTTATGGTTGAATCCACTTATCAGTACGGTAACAAGAAAACGCTCACGCTTCCTCAACTAACACTACTTAATTTTGGGGATTTGCCATATGTATCTTGCTATTCAGCTAAATCGTTGGACACCACCTTTCATCTGTCAGTGTTTCATCCCTAGCTCTTCACTAGATTCAACTGAAAAAGATAAAATTGGATGATCATCACCCCAATTTTTTGATCCATAAAAAGCTCCATCTTGATAGAAAACTGAATCAAGAGCGATTTCAGCTTGTGTGGTTTAGAAGATTATGGTCCTCAAAAGCTTCAGCCAAATATATGACAACTAGGTTTATTGGTAAGAAAGGAAGTGGCTAAGATACCAAATGCTTGATAGACATCACTTGATTACGGTTAGAACGACCTGATCTCACGGGTTGTCCCTGAATTTTCAAGGTGGAGGATGTAAAAACCGACGACCCTGGCGGTGATATGCGATGAGTGCTTTCAATATAACGCATACAGCAATCCATGAGCGTATCTCGATTCCAAGTAGTGATACTTTCATGAATTTTGAAATGTCTTGTCAACGAATCTTGTTTAGTAAAAGCACGATCACAATAGAAGCAAATATGATTGGAGCCAGTATGAACAGCTTGATGTTGCTTCCTATGCTCTGATCGAAAAAATGTTAGAGAACAGAATGCGCAAGCATATTTCATATTTTGTTTTTTAGTGATAGTTTTTCAGGCTGGAAGATTGGGCAAACGTTTCACAGAGTCACACCAATCTCATCAAAAGCGGTGATCGACAATGTATTGAGGTGGACCCTTTAGGTTTCAATTTCCCTCTTATTTTGGCTCGTTTAAATATCTCTTTAGATGCTATCCAGACCATTTAACAAAAGTAGCAAACAGTGTCGCATTATTCCTGGTATAAAGGTTGTTTTTTTACATGTGATTGCTCATTAGTCTCTGTTATGTATAAGTAGCTCAGTGAATCTATAATTTAATTTCAAAGGGCGGGACTTGTTTCAAAACCATCACTTTGAAAAGCGTCACCATAAAGAATATTGTCAGTCTAATTTTCTTGCTAATTCAAACGAAACTCTTAATTGAACTCAATACCTTGAAGGCGCTGAGTTCTATCAAGGCAATGCCTTGATAGGGCTGCAACTATCTAAATTCAATATTCAATTCTTCATAAAAACTGAAGATTTAGCGGTTCAAAATTCGAGAATAGTTAATTAATTCAGAATAGTTAACTAATTTGGAATATGTTTAGTATATAACTCACAAGGACTAAACAACAAGTATAAATACTAGTTTATTGGAAAGATGCAAAAAAAAGTAAGACAGAGAAGGCTAGGAAATCAAATTCTTGATGGACATCACTTGATTACGTTTAGAGCGACTGGATTGTTTCTGAGTTTCAATATTCATGGATGTAATTTTTGCCGATGGAAATAACTCTGACGGTGATATCGTTTGAGTACTTGCAATATACCGTCTGCAGTAATTCATAAGCGAATCTCGATTCCAAGAAATTGCACGTTCATGAACTTTGAAATGTCTTCTCAACGAATCTTGTCTAGTGAAAGCACGATCACAATGATGACAGATGTGAGGTTTTTGACCGGTGTGAATGGCCTGATGTCTTGTCCTATGTTCTGATCGAAGAAAGGTTACGGGGCAGATTGGGCAAAAATATTTCATTTTCGAAGCCGTTTCAGGAAAAGGGTTTTTATGTTTCGAGTGATGAGGGTCCACGTGTCAAACGTTTGCCAAAGTGGTGATGATCTGGTATTATGCTGGAAATTCTTGGGTTTAATTTCCACTCTTAGTTTAGCATATTCAATAGTTACACTTTAAATACTATATTAAGTGCTTTTATTTTACAAAAAAAGGTATTTGGTCATATATTGCAACTGGTGGACGTTTGCTTGTTATTTTTGATTGCTCGTTCATCTCTTTCAATTTCTAATGCAGCTATGAGTCTCTAAATACTTGTGCGCCCTTAAAAAAAATTTTAATCTTTTGCTGCATGAAACTTACTAATTAAGAGATCAAGCTATTTTACATCTTTTTATATTGTAAGAACGCTTACTAGTTTAAAAACGATTTAATCGAAAAAGTCTAAAGTATCATTCAGATCAGGGTTAGTTTCGACAACATTTGGATTTCTGTCGATACCGTATTCAGAAGCTATGGGAGCTTGTGATGGAGTGGTCCACTCGTCGATACTGGAAGATGACTGAAGTGTTTGACCATTCTGGAGATTGCTCTTGGAAGCTGTAACAGATATAGACTCCCAACTGTTTTCTAGGTAACTGGGTATAGTCTTTTGCTCTGCCATATTCAATTCCTTCGATAAAGAATGCGAGCTACGGAGGGATGTGTTGAAGTTATTAGAAGTGGTTCTCCGCTGCTCGTGGGTATTGACATCTTCTGAAAGCATAGGGTTATTTGGGGTATACTTGACGTTATCTTCTTCAGTCACGGTTGCTGGCTGTACGGGCAAGTTAGTCAGTAGCTTTTCTCCAAGTAATTGGACTTCCGTAAGGAACGCACTACCTTGATCCGATGGCTTGAAAGCAGTACTAGAATCTATAGACTCGTGATACATATCAAATTCTGACATATCTACAACCACTGGTTTCGAAACTGGGTTGCTAGAAACCATATTCCTAAAACTGTTCTTGACAGTATGGTTAATGTCTTCCCTGGTTATCGATTCTGGTTGTGCCCGTTTATAAGACGATTCTGATCTTTCCACGCGCTCTGGCTTTGAAACCAATTGGCTATTTTTGTCTTCTTCAACGATTGTTTCTGGTTGTACCGTTATATTCAGTAATTTCTCTCCAAGTAATTGGACTTCCGAAAGGAAAGCACTTCCTTGATCAGTTTGGTTGAAAGCACCACTAGAATCTATAGACTCGTGATACATTTCAAATTCAGACATGTCCACTAGCACTGGCTTTGAAACTGAATTGTTAGAAGCTGCTTGCCTATAACTGTAGTTATTGGTCCCATTAGTGACACACAAATCCTTCGCGCTAGAATCATCACTTTCACTAAATTGATCACTATCCACTTTTTTAACCCTCAGTTGCATGGTACTATTTGGATTAGATTTTTGTATAATGTGATCAGCTTGATTATGAATCCCATCGCTTGATCCATGATCATTAGACTCCTTTACAAAATTTTGGACATTGTTGATTTCACCTGACATAGGAGATTCCTTTATAGAATGTTGCACACTCTCGCCTTGATCAGACCCCCGACTTTCTTTATCATCTTCGATATCTTCAATATCGAGAGGCATTACAATATTATTTGTTACCACTGAATTCGACTGTTGTCTAATTGTATCATTAATTTCAATTTTGGTGAATATTAACGATTCAGATCTTGGAATTTGTTGTTTGTTCAATCGTTCTTCACGTTCTTTGGCTTTCTGGTATGCTTCTGGATATTTCGTCATTATCAGTAAATGTTTCAAATGTTCTTGTCGTTCCAGTGTCCATTGTTTGGATTCATAAATGGGTTTCTTGTTCTGAATACGTCGCAATAATATCTAATATTAAATTTTAGCAACTGTTACCTGATTTTCCTTTTCAATCTTTTCTTTTGCTTGTTGATGTTTTCTAGCAAAATCAGAGGATGGATGAAATTTAGTTGAATTCGTTTTGTTCTTGTTCTTTTTGGAAGTTTTGTCTACAGTACCAACACCATCTGGATGTAAGTTTCGTTGTCGAGCAATTCGTTTCAACAATATTTCATTTTCACGTTCAATTTGTTTTTCTTTTTCTGTAGAGGTTAAAAGTTGTTATAGTTACCTCTAGCATCAACTGTTTTATGTTGAGATTTTGGGTTTGATGCTATTGGGTTTTTGTTATCAATAGCAGGTCTCATTGACTTAATTTTATCACGATGTCGTGTCCAAGTAGCATCATCCCATTTCTTTGCTAATAACGTACTCGCACAGGGATATACTGCTAGATATCTTCGATGTGCCGATTGTTCTGCCGCTGGAGGGCAAGTATCATCCAACATTGTCACTACAGGTCGTTTATCAGGTTTAACTACCCTATTTGCAGAACTAATGATTTTGGTATGCGCTGGCTTTTTCACCTTTGGTTGGACTGATTGTATATTCTGATGTATGGTTTTATATAATGATTTTAATTCTTCATTGTGCGATTCTTGACTGTAATATTTGGGGATATTAACGGTTGAACCAACTTCACTCCATGATTCCTCTATTTTTGACTTCAATTGCGGTTTTATTTTCGGCTCTATCGCTTGAGTATATTTGGTCATTTTATAATAAAAATCAAAATTTACGCGAAATTTAGTCGTGTTTTCTAGGGTCACCTGATAATTCAAAAATGTCAAAAAGACTTTTGGAACTTTTATTAATGTAAAGCCATTTAATCAGAGTTTGAATCAGATGAGTTTGAACTGGTATCTGAGGCCGAACCGCTGCTTTCATCAGAGGAGTCATTACGCTTACTTCGAAGTCGCACTTCCCGTGATCTACTACGAGACCCTCTACCTCGACCAGTGTCACGACCATCAGGGGAGCGAGAATCTCTGCGGGAAGTTTCCAATCTGCTACGACGTGGAGGACGAACTTCAGGGTCTTTTTCTACTGAATGCTCCCGCTTTCTAGGAGGTGATTCAAACCTTCTTCTTTGACGAGGGGGTGATTTTGGAAGGACTGGTGAAGATTTTCGATCATTTCTATCCACTTTGACGCTTGGTGGAGGTGAGACAGACCTCTTTCGAGGTGAGATAGATCTTGATTGTTTGCGTGGAGAAACAGATCTTGATGCACTTCGTCGATAAGCCGGTCTTCGCTCTCGTTCTCGATTATCTTCTTTCTCTTGATCGTATCTGTTACGGCGTTTCTCCTCCATTTCAATATTACGACGTTGTCTTTCATTTTCTCGATCCAGTTTTTTCTGTTCCTGATAGTGAATAAATATTTTGAATTTAAATTACTTGAGTTTCTCGATCAAATGATGCACCATGTTTATGGGTAGACTTGATTCCAAACGCATCCTCAAACTTTTTATTCTGTCGCTCCTTCGCTTCAGCCAGGTGATGAACTTGCCAATCTTTCATTTTTACATGTTCTTCTTTCATTTCATCCATATTTTGTAACAATTTTGTTCGTAAAGCTTCCACTTGCACTTCAACTTCATCTTCATCCAAACCCTTTTCAGTCAACTCATCTTCCAATTCCAAACATTTGATTTCAACCAACCTCTTTCGTTCATGATCTAAAATTTCCATGTTTGCCGGTCTACTCAGTTGATGTTCTGGAGCATCCATGTAATTAACCACATCCTTCCTCACTACCTGACGAGGTTTTAGATACGATAAATTCCTTTGCACAAATCCATTAGTACCCGTCCCTCTGGCTGTTGATAACCCTATTCCATTGTAAGACATATGAGAAAAAAATTGCAAAGTTCAACCCATAGTGGTACTGTAGATCAAGATAAATAAGAAAGGACAGGAATTGAGATTAAAGCGATTAGAATGAATGGTAGACGTTTGCATAAATGATTAAAATCCAGATGTTTATTTAAGAAAATCTAATGGACGGACTCAGTCGTTTAAAACTATCGTAAGAATGGGCCAACTATGGTTAAATTGTATGATAATTATACATGTGAGCAATTAGATTCATCACGCTGTTGTTCAGCTTCTCTCATCCATTCTTTAATTTTTAATATTCGATTATCTTACGGTGAGTGAGATATTGAACTTACCGTTAGATGGATGTGTACTTAAATATTCCGAGGTTTCGCTACCAGTCACCAATTTCATTCTTTCCCACATATTTACTGCCGCATGAGGATCATAGCAAGCCTTAGACATCAAAAGCAAACCAATGTAATCTGCTTCTTTTTCGCACGTTCTTGAAAAGGGCATCTACTAAATCAGTATTGAGAAATCACTTCAAGGCCAAACTTCAGGAACAAAGTAGTAAACAATACACCAGGATCGAAAATAATAGATATGAGGAATCTGGCTACAAATATTCCAGATAGCCAAACCAATTTCTCAGCCCCATGCCTTGCAACCTGATGTGCAATCTAAAATTACTTATAAAGTGACATCTACCTCATGTCCCAATACAGCAGCTAAGCCGTCAGCATCTTGAGCGATTGGTAATAGACCAGTAAATACAAATATTTTCCCGCCTTACTAAATTAATGTTCGATATATGTACCTGGGAGGACAAACGCATTTGTTTCCTTATCCTGAATCACAAACACTTCCCAATTCACACCAGTCATTCCACTGACTAATAGTTTGATGCAATTTATTTTACCTTTTATCAAATCACTGGCCACTTTCCTAACAAATTTTGTAGTTGGATGGTAATCAGGTAAAATTTGATGTTTATATTGATGGATTAGTTGATTAAACTGAGATTGAGCAATAGCCAATTCTTGTTCTAAAGAAATATTCATGAATCTAGTTCTATTTGAAATTGGTACTCTTTCCAAATGGTTGACATAGTAAATACCAGATAAAGACACGACTACACCTACCCAAATCCATATACGTTTGTTATAATATAAAGAAGTATTTTGTCCTAACAAATCAAATGACTATCCATTACTAGATTTGAAATACTTTAACTGTTTCTGGTTCTTTAATTTCGGTATCAGACTTGAATTGAACCTTAAAGAAATTCCAATGTTTTTGTAGAACAAATTCTGAAAAATCATCAAAGTTTCTTTATGGAAAATCAAAACAAAACTGAAGGATCTTTGGTTATTGATCCAAAATCAAAGGATGTCTTACTAGCAAAAATAAGGTCTTTATGGCAGTTTGCTGCTGTTTGTCAATTCTTTCGTATCTTTGTTTTACTAATCCTTAGAACTCTTTCAAGAAGCATTCACGAATCAAGAATTCGATACTGAAGTAATTACTTGATCATTAAATATTTTATAGGATTTGGAAGAGATCATCATACAAGATT
Organism: Globomyces sp. JEL0801; assembly: GCA_027595885.1. Lineage (NCBI taxonomy): Eukaryota > Fungi > Chytridiomycota > Chytridiomycetes > Rhizophydiales > Globomycetaceae > Globomyces > Globomyces sp. JEL0801. Next base: position 56,857 of record JADGIX010000001.1, read on the forward strand.
CAGATGATAATTGGCTTATAGAATTACAACTTAAAATGTTAAGAATGGCAACAAAAAATAGATTTATCATGTAATTAATAATTTATTCAATTTATTTTAGGTCGGACTGTTGGTTAATGTATTTGGAACGTGAAATTCAGAAAAGACTAGATGATTCTGAAATACCATTCTTCACTTATTCACCTGCTACTAGTAAATATAGCCAATTGGAAGTATCTGATAGAGTCTTCATTTTACATTTTGTTTGCGAAATACAACTAGAAAAACCAGAAAGTTTCAAATTTAATGCAGATTTTACTGAATTGGAAGCTAGAGGTTGGGTAACTGGATTTATTTTGATAGAGTTAGAGAGTGGAACCGATTGGATCGGATTCAAAAGGAAATATATACTGGTTGTTTGATGGTACAAGATGAGAAACTGATAAGTTAGATTCAAGATTATGTATGGAATCACCAGGAAAATCAATCACTGAGAGTATTTTTGAACGTTCAAAAACCAAATGGACATTAGTAAAGTTTTGGATTTAATAATGATAGGTCTGTAAAACTAGAGATGATTGGTTATCGTTTCCAGAACGATTTCAAGATTCAAAGAATCAGATGGACAAAAACCTTTATAAATATTTGTCTAACGATTTGCTGCCTGTAGTTTTGGCGGATATTGAGGTATTAGTATTTTTTAATATATGGATAGCATGCAGAAACCAAACGTGTAGAAAGAAAAAGATGGTTAGAAGAGCAGAAAAAAATTGAAGAACAGCAAATGCTTGAAGAGTTACAACGTATAGCAGACGAGGAAGCAGAAGCTGCCCGGAAACTTGAAATGAAGCCAGTCACCAGACAAACTCGAGCGGGATCACGAAATCCCAAGCGTCCACCACCAACTGCCGAAGAAGTACAAGTTTATCTTTAACATTAGGCCAAACAAGAAAGACTGGAAGAGCGCGAACGAAGGCGCTTACAAAGAGGAATTAAGTATGAAGTTCCCTTGTTCGAAGATGTTAAAAAGGATGAAGATGATCAATTTGACGGTGGTGATTATGAAGTGCCCAAGAAAAAAGTGAAAAGGAAAAAACCTCCACCAAAAAAGAAGGTTACAAAACGAAAGAAGTATGATTCCGATGAGGACAGTGAGGATGAAAATGATTATATGTCAGATTCAGATGGTGTAGAATCTTTCGTGAATTCCCCATCTCCTCCTCCAGACCTTGATGAATGGCTGTTTTCTTGCATATGTGGTGTTAAAGGGGTTAACTTAGATGGTACTGCTACATAGTCATTAACCTTTAGATGGATCACCAAGCATCTGCTGCGAAGAGTGTCAAGTTTGGCAACACATATCATGCCTAGCGAAACATATTGATGGTCCTGATGTTGTCGTAGACGTTGATGCATGGAACAAAAGAGACTTTACATGTGATAGTTGTTTGGGTAACGCTGTCAAGCCAAAGTTACCAGCAGCTAACGGTAAATGAAATGATTAACTTTAATCTATCAGGTGAATTAACCGAAAAATCCGAAATTGTTTGTGACGCGGTGTTGTCTGACACAGTAACTCAAGAAAATATGGTGAAAGATGAAATTGTCGATGATAACCCAGCAACCGTCGTTTTGAATGGTAGTGACATAAAATCATTGCCCAAATCCGTAGAAATGTTGATATCGACTCAAGAACAAAATGGAAACAATCCAATACATATTGAAACAGACATCAAACTAACAGATGCCAAGATTCTGAACAAGGCATTATCTCCAAAATTGATATCTCCACATCGAAATGATAACGTTCATTCCAATTAACACCATTCAACATAACCTTTTTAAGACGAATGATCAATATAGATTTATTAATGATTATATCGTGTAAGAGCATCTTGTGATAGATTTGTTGTAATTAAATGGTGTAACAGTCTGTTGATAGTAGTCATGAGGATCAATAATTTTCTTCCTACAATGACGGAACTTGAGGCCAACTTGGACCACCAGTCTTTAACAACTGTCCAACAATTAGCCTCTAGGTTGTTTTTGGTTAAAGAAAACGTCTATAAATTGTCTCTCTTCTCCAACCATTTTGGTGATGCTGGTGCCAAACTGATAGCATCATTTCTCTCAACTCGAAAGAATTTATGGCATTTGAATCTAAGTTACAATGGGATTGGGATTGAAGGAGTTAGAGCACTAGTGGAAGTATTGACTACTCATAAATCCTGTGAAGTGTTGGATTTGGATGAAAATCAAATTTGTGAAGCTGGAGTAATATTAGTATTACAAATGGTTCAAAGCAATAGAAACTTGGTTTTAGTTTCTTTAAATGGGAATCCAGGTTATGAAGAAACTCATCAAGTTACCCTGACAAAATACCTAAATCAGAATAGAAAGCATCAACAAAACCAACAAATTCTTACAAGAAACTTTTTTGATGTTAGCAGGAAGTTGATTTTGTTGGATTTACCAACAGAAATCAAGATACACTTATTGCAGTTTCTCGCACCAGATTTGGCAATAGATCAATACCATTTATTATGCAGATTATTACTCGGTAAAGATACTATTGGAACTTTGATATTCGAAACCACCTTTAATTTAAAGTCGTTTTTACGATATTATAATTGTAGAATTAAAGAAAGATTTGATCCCATGTTAATGATGCTGAATCGAAATGATCAACCGAATTTCAAATTTAATGATTTCAACTTCAAAATCAATCCAAATCTGAAGGAATCCTTCAAAAGTGTGTTTGGGTGGTTTGATACGTTTTATAATGGATCCAGTGATTTGCTGTGGATTGCCTACTGCTTGACAGTCACCGATTCCCCAATGATTGATCCCACCGATAACCTCTACGAATTGGGGTTGGATTAACTTTAAAACTTTGCCTTTGTAGTAAATTACCGTGTATAGATTTATAAACTAATGAATTTCTCTCACAGAATCACAGCATAAGTTATAGTATTACAGTTGAGTATCAATGAGGGTCTTTAGATCGCTTCATGCCTCAGTTCTTCCAATATGCGTTTCGCGGGAGCATTAAGCTCACACTGCATGATTCTAACCTTAAATATTTCCTGGTTGATTAACTATCAATCATTTGCATAGTGATGGCCGATATTGACAAACAATTTCGTTTTTCTTCAAAACTTTTGACTCTGATGCCTGCAGAACAAACTCATATTACAGATGTGGTCTTGGCGACAGCCGGATACGACCATACGATTAGATTTTGGGAAGCTTTATCTGGAGCTTGCCTTAGAACGTAATTTACTACAATCATTAAACAAATCAGAATTCAAGTTCCAGATTCTGTGAATCAATTAGCTATATCGCCTGATAAACGTATTTTAGCTGCTGCTGGTAATTTATCTATCTCAGTTGATATGCTAGGAAATCCTCTAATCAGAATGTATGATGTTCAATCAACAAATTCAAATCCAGTCACCACCTTTGAAGGTTTACTGAATCTTCAACTCAATATTTAGGGCATACAAAAAATGTTACTTCCATCGCTTTTCAATCTGCAGGAAGATGGTTTGTAACTGCTAGTGAAGATGGAACCATAAAGATATTTGATGTGAGGTATCAATATTTCTATCATTGATCATCTATTGTTCAGAACTCCGGGAATTCAAAGAGATTATACACCAGAAGGAAAATCACCAATTAATTGTGTTATTATACATCCAAACCAGGGAGAACTAATCTCTTGTGATAACAATGGTTCAATTCGAGTTTGGGATCTGGGAGAAAACTCTTGTATGTGTTTTATATTGAATAATTATTGTTTAGGTACTCATGAATTGTTGCCAGATGAAGACACTCCAGTTAGAAGCGTGACTATGGCCTCTGATGGGTCCTTGTTGGTTGCTGCAAATAACAAAGGGAACTATTATGCATGGAAAACAAAGACGAGTGGAGATATGACTGATTTTGAACCACTTACCCGTGTTAATGCTCATTCGAAATATATTACAAAATGTGTACTTAGCCCGGATAACAAGTCTGTGTAACTTTATTAACAACATAATAGGTTATTGGCGACATGCTCTGCAGATCACACAGTGAAGATTTGGGATGCCAGTAAACAAAGGTTCACTTTAGAGAAAACTTTGACTGGACATCAAAGATGGGTATGGGACTGTGCATTTTCAGCAGATTCGGCCTATCTAGTGACTGGTATTATATTTTCTCACTTATAACCTTCATTAGGCTCCTCAGATCACACCTCTCGCTTGTGGGATATAGCTGCTGGGGAAACTATTAGGCATTATAATGGACACCAAAAGGCTGTAGTAGCTGTAGCTCTTCATGATGTTAGTGTTATATAAATATAAACCATAATTTCTTTTATATGATGTTAATTTATGTATTATTCATAAGTGACAAACTCATTTCCACTCCAAAGAAGAAAGCTGCAGAAGCAGGAAATGCTCTCAATAGAACAGGACTTAATCCCCTAAATAGAATTTTAGGGCCTCCTTCATTCATGACGCGTTTTAGGATAAGTGGTAGTTTTGCTTCATTTACTGGAGTTGATTGGAGCCGAGTCTTGAGAGTATCCATTGGAATCGCAATAGTCCAATTGACGACTCCAGCAAAACCTAATAATATCAGTATATGAAGGATAACTGTACCTCCAGCAACCAATACCATATACATTGGCAGAGTGGTTGTTGATGTAAATTGCAAATACTTTCGTTTAATTGATTCATATGTCATAAAGTAAGCAAAACTGCCTGGACAGTCGCGCAATATCGTCAATGAAGTCCCTCGAAATAATCCTCTCATTCCCGACTCTTGGAATATTTGTTTAATAACTTGAAATGCTCCAGTATGATTGTTTGTGGCAACTTGTAATCTAATTTTAATCTGCTCTGCAGGTCCCAGCAGCAAAGCAGTTGGAATAGCTGCCATGAATCCCGCTACGCCAACTTGGGGCAATGATAGCTGTTCCAAACTCACGTATGGTGTTTTTGAATCTTTGCTGAGAGAGTGTACAATCCTCTGTGACTGGTAATATGCCCACATATTGACAGCAAGCATGGGAGGAGTTACTGTGAGAACTGGAAGCGCTCCTCGATAAAATCCTCGTAGTCCATCAGCCTTCAAAATATCCGCGCTTGCTCGCACCATTGATAAAGAACCAGTTTGCATTCTCACTTTGACTAAATCAAATGGATGACCGACAAAAACCTACTATATAAATTCAGTGAATATATACCACGGCAAGTCCACCGGCAGCACCAGACAACAGCGACTTTGTTCCAGAATTATTTGTACCCATCAAGACTAGAGTTTAAATAGGAAAAAAGAGAAAGTCATGAAATTACCATTTGGGACAGGATCAGCAACTTGGGATATTCACTGCATACGAGCAACTCATACAATGTCCTGATTTATTGTTATTGGATTTCGGTGTTTTCTTTTTTATATTGGTTTGAACAACACCAGCGATGCTATTCTCAGGCTACAGTCATCAGTTTGTGAAAGATATGTTTCCAGATGCTGAAAAATCATTTCAGTGGATATATGGATATATGGAAGATTATCTTTTGAAGATCGCTGGTTCACATGAAGCAACAGCTTTACCGATCATTTCTTGTAGAGCAAATGAGATTGTTCAGACTGTCAACTCGATAAATATTAGAAATCCTTCACTTTTACCCATCCAATTGGCTGGATTTTTAATTGGTATTCTAGGCGCTTTCCATTTGTATACATTAGGAACTAGAAGCAAAGTCAGTCTTCAATGGTCCGTGATAGTTTATAAACTAATATCTTAGGGCATTGTGGTATTTTGCAGGAATGAATTTGACATCAATTGTGTGTCATAATCTATCAATAAAATATTCAACAGCTTGGGAAATCAGCAGAATTTTGGACATCATTTTCACCGGTACGTATAGTAGATAGTTAACGGATAACTTAGGTACCCTTTTTATCAACTAAAAGATCAGGCAGTTCTTCTCTTTGCTTGGTACTCACTCAATTTACTGTCCCAAAAGCATTGCATATAATCATATTCGCTGTTTTTTGTGGACTTGGATTTTTTGGTGATTTTCTTGACAAAGCGATTCCATTTACTGGGGAGTTTATTTATATAGGAATGATGTTACTTGCTTCATTGGTACTGCTACCTAATCTTCACACTATCGGTGCTTCTTTTATGGGTAAATTCATCTCTGTGTTTGGTTTGATCGTGATTTTGGTAATTATTTTTATATTAATTTCGTTTAGTTGGGACTTCCATTGGATCATATATTTTGTGAATACGTCGGCTCGGAATTTAGTGCTGTACATGCCTGTTTTTTTGGGTCTGATATTGCGTTTTTTGGTTTATACTTACTTGCACTATCAGAAGATGAAAAAGAAGATGTAGTGAAAAAGAATCAATAAAGTATCTTTAAAGAGGAATTTAAAATGTTCTTACTTTTATTTTATTATGTGCATAGGAAAGCAAAGAAAGTCTCGAAAGATAATATTTCTGCTCATAGATAAGGGGCCCAACCAATATACATTTGACAAAGATTTTCAGGATTGGTCGCTTGGCAGATTAGTTCGTCAACCTGTCCTTCAACACTTAATGGTAGCCGAGCAGTCACGATGCAGCCTTGCAGTTTTCGATCAATAACAGCTAGCGATTTTATAGCCTTTGGGTTTTGAACTTCTGTTTCTTCATTTTTGTGGTTTTTACTTTTGCTCCATTCACATAATGGATCATGAAGGAACGTCTCCAGTACAGACATGAGTAATTCACGATTAGCACGTAATACACGAAGACTAACTTCGCAACTTTTTCTGAATGAACCTTGAAATCAGTCTGTCTATAAATTATAAACCTTCAATTCCACTAATTCCAAATGCATCAACCATATTGTGCGTTAGTCGAAATGGTACTCGCTCAGGTATTTCAAATTCAAGACCTTTTTCAAACAAACAGTTCAGATCAACATGGAGGCATTCACCAGTCAATTCATCAAAAAGAATGTTTTCTCCATGCCTATCTCCAAGCCTATAACGTTCGAATCAGTTTAAAAACAATCTTTACCCTACAACATATCCTACCATAGACATGGTGGCTGTAGTGGATGTGTATGCCGATCTGCTCGCCAACCATTTGGTAGGTTCAGGAAAACTTTCCAAAAACCAGTTCTGAAAAATAGGAGGATGCCTAGTTTCATTCAGAATAAAAAATTTATACTTTGGCAAGATAACATTGGTAAAGATTTCGACTTTACTAGGAGACGTTTTGGCAAGAGCCTCTTTAATTACTTGATGCTAAACATTTAAGAGATATAGCTTCATACACTGGTATATATGCCTCTGGATTTATAATATTTGATTAAAATATTCCGAAACCCACTTGTGCCCAACACCCATTGAATCAAACCACATTTTTCATTTAAAGGGACAACAGCGTATGTACGAATATCTAAATCGGTTAAAAACATCGTCATATTTACGCAGTTTGCGTTTTCTCCCTTCGGAATCCTTTTTCAGAAGCCTGTTGACAATAGAGTTAAATTCCATCAACCTGGAATCTTTTCGCAAATCATCTTCTGGTTTACATAAAAATATGTAGTTATGTCCATTGCTACCAATCATAGTTATCTTTTTCGGCCTTTGCAGGGATGTGACTATCTCAATTTCATCTTTGAATCCTAAAGTGACATAAACTGTTAAATAAAAATACCAATTATCCTTGGCAAATCATTCGCAAATGGTTTATGGCTTGACGCTGAATAAGACCCTGTAGGTAACGTCACAGTTAGACTTGATTGGAGTGGAACAATCATCCCGTTACCCAATGCTGCCATTTTTTGTAGTTTTCTAAAATCTCGTGACATGCTCAACATAGACACGTCTTTTCCAGATGGGAAATTGCATAAATTTAGCAGTTGATCTACAAATGCTTCTGCATATTGAATTTTTGAAACCAGTTGAGGATCGAGCTGCCTGAAAGTTGGATCAGACTAATATAAAACAGTAGAACAAATTACCTTGACTTTGCTAAAAATAGATGCTATTCTTCTAACTCTTGATTTTACTGTACTTTTTGCCACTGCCATCAAATGCCATAATGTTTGCTGGGGATAAACACATAGTACCGAAACGATAATCGATTCCAATATTTCTTGAACTTCTGGGTTTGGATGGCAAATTCTAGATATTAGTTGAGGCATAGCCGTTAGAAATTGGTATGCTGGCAGTCGTGACACAAACTTTCGCATTACTGCGTTTGTTTGGGTTAATTTCTCTACGGTTTTTTCCTCTTCTACCCTCCTATCATATATAAAAAATAGAATTGCATACTTTGTCCATTCAGAAGTCTTTTTTACAGGATATAAGGACATGCCTAGATCGAGCCACACTGTCAACATTCTCGGCAAACTTTGGTACAGGTATTTGGTTCCATAAAGCAAGCTCTTTCCATATTGCTTGACAATCAAATAGGAAAGGTTTGGAATGTTGTACGACGATCTAGTCAATTAGTAAACAAATAAACAATTACGGGTTCGTATACACTTGATTTGAACTTGAGTCTGTTGAAGGTTGCTTTTCTTTCTCGTAAAACCGATTATAGAACCGTCCTAAATAAAAATTTCCCTTTTCCCAGCTATTCAAAATAAACAATAGTAAAACTTACTTTGGAGTTTCACGGTTAATTTGAATGTAGGCTGCAATAATGTTACTGGAGTGCAGACCATTTGTGCTTTCCAACCATGCAGCCAATTTCAACTTTGCCTAACTAATGAGTAAACTGAGGTGTACTTTTGATATCTGTAATTCATTTAATTCAACTAAATGAATGTCAGAACTGGTGGAAGCGATCGTTTTAATATTGCGAAAGTCGCATTTTAATAAAGCCTTTAGTTCAAGCATTGCTTGATAATGTTCATTTCGTGCCCACAAATATTTCGCATGCTCAACTTTAGCCAGATTTTTAGACATTTCAAGTGCTTGTAGAATGGAAGAAAATGAAGTCTGAAAGTACTCAGATTTACGAGATTCCTTGGCACTTTGAATCCAGAGTTTTCCTTTTTGTTCAGTAAGAGAGTGTATTAATTCGCCTTCAACTTCGGTCGTGAACTCAGTTTTTATACTAATCACAATCAACAGATTATATGGCAAACCTTAGCAAAATCCTTCGCAGATTCAAAATTGGTTCACGAACTTTAAATGATGATACAGTTGAATTTAGACGTGCTTGCCATAGTTCCATTACTTTGGATATGTCGGCTTTAGAACACATGGGTTTTTTGACAATCTTGCTGTAGAACTGCTCTATTTCGCTCAACATAGACAACTGAAGAACAGTATCATACGAACGCTTGTAAGACTCCATGCTACCTGCAGCAATTGAGCTATTAAGTTTTTCTCGTGTTTCTAGCAGTATTTGATCAAACTGCAGATCATTTTTTTCATATATTGACAGCAATAATTTTCCCAAGGCTGATTCAAAGCTATATTTTGAATCACGTCCCAAATATTCTTTTAGTTGCTTCCATTCTCCTAATCTCCATGATGCTGCTATAGTAAATGGAATAGTGTCTGCTATTTTCGATGGATGCCTTTCCATTATCCCGCTCGCATACGTAATCAAAGATTCTAAAACATTTAGCAACTCTTTTATACCATAGTGGCCCATGTTTTGTAAGCAATTAAGCATGCCAAATTGATATGCCGTTTCCTCTGGACTTTGTTGCAGTAAAACTTCGTAGCAACTTTGAGCAGCAGTCCATCTTCCTCCTACTTCATGTTGAATAATCTGCTGCTCCAAAGTAGGATTATTCAATTTTATAATCAATCCTTCAATCGCGTCAGAGTCCTCCAAATGTGCGTAAATTTTCTGAAGTTGTCCATACATCAACTGCATCTCTTCGTTGGATTTGTATCTCATCTCACTACGAATATGCTGTTCAAAGTGAAGTAAAGCTCTTGCATATGCTTGGCAGCGAATAGATGCTTCTGCCATTAGTGACTGAGGTATATCATTGACCAATCGTTCGACTCTTCCTAATTCGAATTGAAATTGTGTAAGCAATGACTGACCACTAGAAGCGGTATTCCTGATTTTAATTTTCGAGATTTTGACTCGATAGTGTCGGATGAACTGATAAAGATGATCAACCAAGTTAAAAATGGTCTAAAAATATTCAATTGCATTTGTAATAAATACCTGTAAACACAGTTGGTGCTGTTCTTCAGCATTCGAATCAGACAAAATGGCAATAAATTCTTTCAAAATATCATCGTAATGAATTGAATTGTCACTAATGATGACATTGACAAATATGTGTGGCAAATATATCTGTGTCAGATTCATATCACCATAGGAAATTATATGCTTACAAGCTGTAAAAATGTTTCGTACATTTGGGTTCCCAATTTTTGGTATTAAATCCAGTACAAATGATTGCAGCCAGACTCGAAATCCTTTACTTTTTGGGTATATAGGATAATTTAAAGGTTTGTTTTCGATAGCACTTACTTGATATTTTGCACCAACCAATGGCTGAATGACATTGGTTGTAAGTTTTGATAATTGTAACCAATATCGTGCCAAAAGGGCAGAATTATCCGACTTATCTTTTGGTTTCGAATTTTGTAAACTTTGAGCATTCTCTACAATATTGGAAGTAAAACCTACACAACCTAAAACTTCTTGGATAGAATATGCCAAAACATTTTGGGTGTTAGAATCTTGAGTAGCTTGAAAAATAGGAACGAAATGGTTTTGTATCATCAAACAAGCAAATCTAAGAATACCTCCAAAAGTGGACAAATCTAAATCAGCGCCGTATGTTTCATTAGAATGAAACTGCACATTCACTCTACTTGGGTCTGGTGCTCCCAAGGTTCCAATGCATTTACAACAAATACTGGTAATTTCGTTGTTTAAATGATGATATTTTGTACAAATGGTGAACAGGTTTTGAATCAAATGTTTAAATATAGGGTCTGATGTGTCATCCAGTAGATTCATTTGAAAAGCCAACTCGTTATTCAATAAAATCCTATCAATTTTCTTCAAAGAATACAAGATAACAGATGCATTTTCATGTCTCAACTGATCCACTAAATGCTTCAATTGATCTAATGGGGAAATTCCTTCAACCTTCGACCGTAGAGCCATTCGTAAATGATTCCATTCAGCAGTATCCGGAACTTGAATAAATTTTAAATAAATTGAATCAATATGATCTATATGCTCAAACACCAAATACTCGAAAATCCCAATCATAGTCGTTCTTTGTATGTCATTACATTTTGGTTCGATTTCCAGCAGAGTAACAGCAACTTGAATGAACTGTTGGTTGAGAGCCTGTTCATCAATCACACGAGTGAACCCTCCCCAAGCCTCCAACGCAGCATCCCACAGCTCATCGTTCTGGAGAAAAAGCTGCAAGAGGCCAATTACTTGTGGACAAAGGCTTGATATAGGCTGCTGGATTAGCGTGACCAATGCCTGAAGACCGCGGACTATTTTGACTCTCTGACAAGTCATAATATCACTGGCATTTATCGACCGATGCATTTTAGAAAAAATACCAAGGCAGTAATGAAGTAGGAATTGTGGTATTTCTATTAATGTGATTGTTTTATCTGCCAATGTACTTGCAACAAAAAGCAATCCTTGTAAAGCCTAAAATGTAAACAAATGTGGAAGTAATACCTGGTCGCGAATACTCGTGGTTTCATTTCCTAACTCAACAATGAGGTTATAAATCAATTGTAATTGGCTAGAGCGCATAACAGACACAATATCCATCCCACTTTTAGTGAAGAAGCCCAAGAAATACGTTAAAGAATCACCTGGTTTTTTAACTAGTAAGTGTGATATGATATATCCCGAATATTGTAAAAGTTTAGTGATTACTTTTCCTTCGACTTTTTCATTCTCTTCGTTCTTTCTTCCTTTCATCACAAGAAGCCTTACAATGTCGGTTGACTCATTCATGATTAAATGAGGAAGACTGTATTGAAAAGTGTTCTCAATTAAATTTGCAGTTGAAACGTCTAATATCTGTCCCAAAGTTTGAAATATTTTCCCATCACTGGTGAACTGATTAATAGCCCATAAGGACAATTGTTCTAGATGCTGAATTAAGTCAGTACTTTTAAACTGAAATAGTTGCTCAAATGCAAAACATTTGGTGGTTGGTGAAGTAGATTGTGCGTATTCCAACAATATTTCCAAACAGTCATAAAATATCACACGATTCGTAAGCAAATAATGACTATATTTTAGTGTGAGAAAACCTTACTCCATTATTTTTCCGATTGTAATAATAGTAGTTTCTATGATTTCAGTTTCCTTTTCTGCATCAAGCTGCAAATTGTGCTTTATGGAATTCCAGGTCTCAACCATATTACTTGGTTCCGATTGCAACACAATAACTATGCAATAACTAAAATTAAAACATCAGATTTACAATGCTCGTTCCCTAACGCAGTCAACTGGGTGTGTGATGAAAGATGTTATCGCCTCAAATATGTTAATCGAAGATGTGGAATTGATATGTTTCAAAAGTCCTTCAAAAGAAGTCATAAGTTCACAAATGTAGGTCGAATTGTTCATTGACATCTTCCATAAACGCTTCCATACTAACCATACATCATCTAAATTTAGCTTTGAATTTCCATTTTCTTCCAAATCACATAGATCACAAGTATAAGTTATACTACTTGCAAAAGGAGTCCTTGCCAATTGTATTCTACAACTGTTTGACAACATACAACCAAAATAGCCAATAAACCGACACATATCGACACTGATTTCGGAACTGGACATTGAAGCTCTATAAATTTTAGCTAAACGTTTTGCATATTTACAGCAAATCCGGAAGCATATTGATATTTGACAGACTGCACAAATAAGGAACGTAAGACCAACTCATCAGTCGTATATCCTTCAGCATGATTTGCAATAATGTGTCACCTAATTCAGGAAGATAATGAGAGAAACAAGGCTCTGAAACGCACTGCAGAAGACTGTGGAATTGTGATTGGTTTAAATGTGTTCCCAGGCGCAAATTCTTCACCTTTGAAATGGCATCTTTCCAAGAACTTGTACATGTACTTAAATCATTTTCGGAAAAGCTGTGTGAGGGAAGAATAATTGAATACAGATAGCATTTTAAACTATACATTAGAGTTGAATGAAAGGAGTGATGAGTATCAGTGGAAATTATTGGAATCAACGTAAAAATATTTTGAGATAACAGTAAAACCCCATTTTTGTCCAAATCCATTAACCGTGCAGGAATACCATCAAATATGGCTTTCAAAAATTTAGCATATAGATCTTCTGGAACAGTTATCGTTGAAAAGATAGTGAGTCTAATAGCAAATAATCTCTGTATATTAGGCATTTTAGTTACCCTTGATATTGGATCTAATACGTTCATGAACATTTCCACCAGCCCATCTAGTTGTTCTTTCACGTACTCAAACTTGAGTACTGAAAAATGGTCAACTAAAGAATCCTAAAAACGATGAATTGCAAGATTAAAGTACACTTTGCAAAACAAGTTTACAATTCTCTATGACTCTGACCAATTGTTTTTGCGACAGTGCCACTTTATTTGGCAAATACTACTATTAATATAAAAGTATATCTACATCAGTATTCGTGTATTCTTGCAACTCCGCGACATCCGATGCGTTCTTGGTACTTTAAATAAAAATAAAAATACATTGTTTTCATAAGACTGCGATCCGAGCATGATGATGGACTCAATTGAGTCTATGATAGCATGAATATCTTTTGCTTGATTAAAATCTGATTCGCATTGAAGTTGCAATATTGCTAAATGTAGATTTTGATGCTTGATCTCTTTGATATTCAATTGAAACAGTAACTGTAATTCCCGTTTTGGAATCCAAGTTGTAAACTTACTGGTACCTATAGTTAAAAATACTTGAATTGTATACCTAAATGTTGATTGATATATTTGCAATACCTGGCTCAATTGAATCTATTAAAAACTTGCTAGCTTCACATAATATATCTCCAAATAAACCATGTAATTCGTACATTGATTTATAAATAGCCAGTCTACCTTTTTCAATTCGTATGAAGTGCTCTGAGATTCCGATAATAACGTGTCGAATACAATTTTGGATTATATGCAGATTCTCCAAATTAGTGTGTGGAGATGTCAAAATCTGCAGCAACAGTCGTAAACACGGATGCTTCTGTTTAGTTCATAGTAAGATTACATTTAATTTGCCAATGCCAGAGAGCTCCTAACCGTTAAAATTATAAAATATACATCCGATGCTGTATTAATATTCTGTGATATGGTCAGAATTAAATGATTACTATAGCAGATTCATGATTAGAAATCTATAAGTGAGAAATAGTAGTGACAAACAGGATTATTCAGACTTGTGGTGGAGACCTATAATTTAATTTTAAACAGGAAAGCTACATTAGAATACTCATCGAAATAAATAAACTTCCAAGCCAGCATGACAGATAGCTCTGAACTGTACTGGCAACAGTAGTGACTAAATAAAGATGGAGAAGTTTCATTCATAGACAAAATCAAACTCCATAAATTGAATATCCAGAATGGAAACATTTGATTGACCGGAGACTAAAGATTTAGCCGATATTATACCAGTACGTTTTCAATGTTTAATTGTAGATTAGAGTTGATTATGGTCAAGTGGATAAGTACTTTTGAATCTGCCTTCTGAAATTCACTATTTACATCTAGTTTGTTAAAGGTGGTCGTAAATAACTTGAAAGTAGCGACAATAGATCTTGTATCAAGATCTGCCATCCGTCCTCTGGTGGTCTTAATATCAAAGACTTGATAAACAGATGTAATATCTCCAAAATGCGCATCGTTTCGTGCTTTGTGTTGAATGTACTGAGAAAGTAGATGATATTAGAAATGAACCAGGAATTGAATGCTGAATCTAGACTACCATGCAAGTAAGAAGTACATTTCAAAGCCATAAGAATGGAATCAAAGACCAAGATTGGATAGTTGCCAGACGCAGTATCTTGTACAGTGATGCAATTAGACTGTCCAGACAAGTAGATAACAACATATGAATTCAAGTCTCTGAAGAGTATTCTGATGAAATGAAATAGCTTATCCAGTTCTAGCTGATCATTCCTGTCCTGTTGCTGAATCCAAAGGATGAATTCCTGTATTCTAGCATTATTGTCCTGAACAACCATGAAAAAAGGTAAAGTGGACAACTTCGATAATCTCAATGAAAAACCATAATTTCAGAAGGAAACTCCATATGCACTTAAATTCAAAGGTAAGAGTCTTTACGACTGCCATCTTAGCACTATCAATGAGTTCATGGTAATCAAATTAGAAATCCACTACTAATATTGAATATTATATGTTATTTAATGAACTCATTCATCCTTGATTGCCTTCACCATCTTTCTGTATTGAATTTCTTACTTTTTTTCATGTCGCGGGACGCTAAGTTCGCACAGGCCAAAATGAAATTGGCTAGATTTCAGAAAGGAAGGCAGAATAGTCCATATTCGCTACACGATGCTCTTTCTGGTTCGTCTTTCAATGGACTGCCAGTTGCTGGTCTGGGATTGGCTTCGTCTACTTCCATCTCTGATTATCATATGTCTAACCCGTCTGTATCTGCTAAATTACAAGACGAAACTACAGAGTAATTTATCGTTTTTTAACGCTATAGAAAACCCCTTGCTCCTGTTCAAAATCACCAAACTAATCCACCATCACCTGTCTTGTTTTCTCCTTCTGCTGAGGTTTTTATTATACTTGCTTAATTTGTTTAGAAATCACAGCCTTACTTCGTACCAGGGTTGAATTCTAGTCCAGTAATACATTTGCTTTTCTAATAGTATAGAAATCATCACCACAAACGTTGGATGAGGTTATCTCTTATAATCAAAAGCTACTGAAAAAAATTGCGGCCTTGGAGGAATCAATTGTGTCTATCTCAAATTCTACAAATGAGGAAGGATCGTTCAATTGGGAAGCCGAAATTTCAGTGAAGACAACACTACTAAATGAAGAGCAAATGAAAAGTAAATTGTTAGAAAATGACCTAGCTTCCGCTATAGCTCAGAAAGCCCAGCTAGAGTTAGAATTGCAAAACCTAACTGCCGAATACAATCAATTGAAAAATGTACATGAGTCAGATTTAAACAATCGTGATTTTGAAATCAGCAATTTACAATCACAACTTCAAACTTATCAGGTTACCATACATAATTTGCAAGAGCAGCTCAACCATGCCCAAAATACTATTGATACATTGAACGAATCTAAATCATTAATAGAAAATGAAATTCAGTTAAGCAACGGTGAACTTACAGAAAATCACATCCAAACCACTTACGATGAATCATCTGTGACAGATGGAGAATTGGTTGCGCATGACAATAAAGTTCACAACGCTGTAGATGTCAATATTTCTGATTCATCAGTATTAGAACTAGCAAAACTAAATGAATCAATCAAAAATCACATTTCCATTGAAAAATCTCTGCGGGAGCAAATTGAAACACTTTCGACCCAAATAGCTGAATCAGAGACCTCATTACAGAGTTACCAAAATGAAATAGCTAGACTAGAAAATTGTTTAGTAACTCAAACGCATTTAGCGTCTGATTTACAAAAGCAAGTTCAAAACATTCAAGAGTCTTCCAACATTGAAATTACTAGATTGATGGACAGAATTACCGAGCTAGAAAATGCTATAGAAGCCAGTCAAAACAGAGAAAATGACGAATTTTCGGATGAGCGTTACTCCCTTCAAGTTCAAGTAGAGACTTATCGAGTTGAAGCCGAGCAACTTCGTGATGTTACCATTGAATTAGAAAAAAAGATTTCTATCTTTGAAAGCGAAAAACAGTCTCCTATCACATACGATTTGCAGCAGATGAAAAATGATATTTTGAAAATGGAAAGTGAACAGGAATCTCTTCTTAGCTCAATTAAAGAGTTGTCTTTTCACATATCAAATGTATATGAACAATATTCTACTGAAAAATTCGGCGAATTAGAGTCTTTAGAATCTATAGACAATACACTTACCACACAATTCCAAAATTTGTCAGATAAAGTCAGGGCATTAATTGCGTTACTAGATACTAGGCTTTCAGCATTAGCGACTCAGCCAGAACCAACTAATCGTGTCGCATTAGCCACTTTTGAATCGTTGAAGTTGGAGTTGGCCGAGCTGCAAACAAAACGTGGGGAAGAAGTTGTTTATTTGGAAGAGTTACAAATGATAAATGAAGCTCAATTAGCTGAAATTGACCAGTTAAGACTTCAATCGGAGTCTGCAAACAATGTGGATCCAGAATATGTTGAAGAACTGAAAATGATTAATGAAGCTCAGTTGGCAGAAATAACTCAATTGAGAAATAACTTAACAGCAAAGAAGTCGAGTGAAAGTCAATTGTCTTTAATTGAAGAACTTCAATCTAAAATCAATGTGCAATCTGCTGAGTTGGAACAAGAAAAGCAGAAAGTTTCAGGTTTAACGTCTAAACTTTCGTATTCCACGGCCAAATCACCAAAATTGCTGCCGGACAATCAATATTTGGAAGAACTGCAGGCGCTCAATGAAGACCAAATGTTTGAATTAGATAGTTTAAAGCAGGATTTGCAGCTGGTACAAATAGAATTGAAAAAGAAAGATGAAGAGTTAGCATTGCTTAAAACGCAAAAAGTGGGGGATGCGGATTTGATGGATGTAAATGCGCGAGTCGAAGAACTGGAGATGCAAAACGATGAGCATTTAATTGAAATCGAGATTTTACAGTCAACCATATCGCAAAATAATGAATCCCACAATCAGTCCGTGGCGAAATATATAAAGGAAATCGAAAAGCTAAAGGATCAATTGGAAAAGACGCCAACTGGATATCCAGAACCATTACCAACTGATAGTTTGGTTATTGATGAGCTTCAAGCATCATATGACGAGCAACAACTCGAAATGGATATCTTGACTTCCCAATTCCAGGACTTAGAGGCAAAGTATAAAGACAGCAATGCTGAACTTGAAACCACTAGACAAGCATTAGAATGTATTCAAGTAGATTTCGCAGGTCAATCGAAAGCCATGGAAGATTTAAAGCATCAAATCAGTGCCTATACGTATGAAATACAAGAATTAAAACAAAATAACGCCACTTCGCCAATTGATAATCAAACCATAGATGAGCTTCAAACCACCATCGAAATTCAAAACTCAGAAATTGAATCGTTACGCAGTAACATCAAAGAATTGGAAGTTTCACATGAAGTTCAACTTGCAAACTTGAATGATCAACTAACAGCACAGTTGATTGATGAAGATCCAACTGCATTAATTGATCTTCAGATTCAAAATGATTTGCTGATTAAAGAGATTGAAGATTTGAAATTATATAAAGGTATCCCTTAATTTTTTCTTATGGAATAGAATCTAGCGATACTACTAGAGAGCAATTGAAATCATTGGAAAAGACACACAAAGAGAAGTTAAAAGCTGTTCAAAACGAGAGCAATTTGCTTGTTGAAACAATGAGGAATTTAACGGAGCAGAACTCCGAGCTCAAAGATCAAACTGAAAAGCTTGAATTGGATTCTGTGACCCACCTCCGTGCTATCGAATCCCTACAGAACAGCAACTCTAGTTTAAAATTACAATTTGAACAGTTAGAGCAGGATCTAAACGAAGCTAATGTCCATATTGAAACCTTAGAGACTGTTATTCAAACAAACACAGATAAATTTCAAGAAATGCTAACCTCTTTGGAAGTTGAAAAGACTAATTTACAAGCGGAAATTACTGATTTGAAGATTAAATGTGAAAATCAATCAAGCGATTTACTGAAAAATGAAGTTGACGCTTTGGTTGCGGATCTGGCGGATAGTGAAGCAAGAATAGTTAAGCTGGAAGAACTGATAAACGCAAACAATACTCAATATCAATCAATGCTAGAATCTCTGACAAAGAGCCATGAATCTGAGAAGATTGGCTTTTTAGAGAAGATAGATCAATTGACATTAACTTCACAAGCAATTTCCAACGACCACGAAACACAGATGCGTGCAGAAATCGAAAACTTGAAGCTAGATTTGGTTGATAGTGAAGAGAGAGTGACAGAACTAGAGGTGCTTATCACAAACAATGCAACTCAGTATCAAACTATGTTAGAAAAAATGAATTATGATACTGAAGAATTGCGTCAGGAATTGTCAACTATCAATGCCACTCTGGAACAGAAGCAATCCGAATTGAATCAAATGAATATTCAATACGAATCATTATATTCAGAAGCAGATGTGTTGAAAATAGAAATACAGAAAATGTCACAATTGAACGAACAAAGTCAAAATGACCTTGAAATGGTAAAAACTGAACTAGATGCAAAGTCATCCATGATCGAAACAATGGAAGTTTCGCTAGTTAATGTAAAAGAAGAAATGGAGACTATCAAACAAGATAAAAAAACAGCTGAAGACCACATTGCTCAATTGGAATCTGTGATAGAACAAAATCGATCTCAGTACGATTCAAACCTTTTGGCGGAGCAAACACGTATATTTGAATACGAATCTGCATTACAGTCTCGTGAACAAGACTTGCAAAATTCTCTTCAGACTACCCTGGAAAAGCAAAATGAAATTGAACAACTACAATTGAGTTTGGCACAGCTGCATCAAGATCGTGACAACCTTGTGGAAGTTCAAGTCCTAACTGAGGCTGAAGAACATATAACTAATCTGGAAGCAATTATTGAAGAAAACTCTTCAAAGTTTCAAACACTTTTGGACACCGAAATCAGTACTCGAAATCAGTTAGAGGCAAGAATTACGGAATTAGAAGCTCAAATTTCGATTCTAAATGAATCGAGAGATCAATTGGTCGAACAGAAAACGCTTGATTTAAAGACTTCGATTTCTCAATTGGAGCAGACTATTCAAGAAACTGATATTGGCCACAAAGCATTGGTAGATGAAATGGAAAGAGAGAAACAGCAATTGAAAGAAAATATCCAAGACTTGGAGATTAAACTCGAAGACGCTCGATCGGAAACGCAAGAAGTATCTGATTTAAAATCTGATTTGGAAATCAAGAAGCAGCAACTCATTTCTTTGGAAAGTCAAGTTGTAGAACTTCAAGATTCAATCACTGCCAATAATGCAAAATCAATCGAGACTAAAGAGTCAATAGATGAGCTGCAAAGTCAGGTTGAAAAACTAACACAAGAGCATATTGCTGCGCAAGAGCAACTTGTGGCCGCACAAGCAACTATAACGCAATGGGAAGAATATTGTAATAATTCATTGGCCGAACAAGCTAATTACTACCAGCAATTGATCGATGAAAACTCCAAATCTAATGAATCCTATACTATGGAAATTGCTTCTCAAGCAGCCAAACTTTTAGAATTGGAAAATGAATTGAAGGAAAAAGTTGCGGAACTTGAGGGTTTAACGACAGGTGAAAGTGTATTCCAAGGCGAACTTGAGTCTGTTCAAGCTGAGCTTGATACGGCTCAAAATGAACTGGAAAATCATAAGCATCTGCTTGCACAAGAAAGGGAGAGAATTGATCAGTTAACCTCTAAGTTGGGCTCACTTAAAGATCACGAAGAAAAATATGATGGTTTATTAAAGGATCATGATAATCTAAAGATTAACTTCACCGCTTTAAATGCCTTGGTTCAGAAAATTGGGGTGGAAGTTCATTTAACAGAAGCCGAATTGCAGAGTGATGTAAATCATAAATCATCTTTGATTTTATCTCGAATTATTCAGGGACAATCAATGGAAGAAAAATTTTCTGTGCTCCAAAACGACTTTGATTCTGTGAAATATGAACTCTCATCTAAATGTAATGAAGTGGAAACACTTCAGCTACATCAGCAAGAACTTTACGAGCAAAATGAAGTTTTACTGGGTCGACAAAGTGATGTTGAAGGATTAAAGGCTCAATTGGAAGATACTTATGCCGCTTTGCATACAAAAGATCAAGAGTTGATGGGTCTACAAGACAATTTAGTAATGTTGCAAAACGAGTTGGAAAACGTTCATTCCCAAGATGGCTTAGTCAGTCAGAAGGACGAAGAGATTAATACACTTACTGAAAATCTTTGTCAACTTGAAATGCAACTGAAAGAGTCAAAGGAAAAATCACATGACATTCTCGCAGAAAAGGATTCGAAGATTGAAGAATTAGAAACTAAACTCGTGGAAGTCGAAGCAACCAATAGCAATCTCTCTTCTGCCCTCGAAGAATTACAAACTACCAGCACTACTAACAATGAATTCAAAGAAAAAGAAGAAGCATATCAAGGACAATTGGAAACCTTAAAGAATGAAAAGTTAGCTATAGAAACTGAATTAGAGTCACTCCGACAAGATACCGCTTCATTAAATGAACAACTAGCAGTGTCTACTAGTATCAACCAAGATTGGCAACAGTATGGAGTCGATGCAGAAAATCAAAAAGCAGAACTGTTCGCACAAAATGAAGCGTTTGCATCTGAATTAGAGTCATTGAAGTCTCAACTCACTCAATTACATTCTGATACTCTACAAAGCGAATCAACAACTCAACTTCGTATTGAAGAATTAGAATCTTACCAAACGGCAAACGTAAGATAAATTGTAGCTAACTTTAGGTTGAACTTCTGGAAAAGATTAATGATAGAGACTTGAAAATTGATTCCCTGAGTCAAGATTTGAACAGACTTACACTTGATTTGCAAAATAGCAATGACGAATTAAACTTATTGAAAGCTTCCTACTCAAAATTGACGACTGCAAATACATCAGATCAAGAAAAATACCAGAAAAGAAACCAATCTCTAAATGAAGAATTGAATCGTTGCATTGAGGCTCTGAACCAGACAACTAGCGAATTTGACATTTTAAAAACCCAGTGCGATGCTTTGTATGAAGAAAAGACTCGATTAGGTCTTGAAGTTAGCAGTCAGGGGGCATTGGCTGCACAATTACAGGCGAGACTTGATGAATGCGATGAAACTATTAGATCATTACGTCAAGAATCGTCCACAATGACATCTCAATTGACTAGCCATAAAGAGCAAAGGTAAGCTGTTCATAATTAAACAGTTCCAAGGCATTCGGGCGATGATAGTGAATTACAGGCTGCTTATCGTCATATTGAAGTTCTTCAGAGTGATATAACAGAACTAGCTACCCTCTTGAAGAATTCTGAACAACAACTCATTGAACAACAAAAAGGATCTAATGATACCTCTCACGGTCTTGGACTGGATAGACACATCAAACAGTTACAGACTGTTATTGAAGAGTGTGAAAGACAAAACCAATCTCTTCAGGACTATCTCCAATCAGTCCATAACGGAGGCACGTTGGATGTACTTGTGGAGCAACTTCAAAGGTCTTTAGAAGAGGAAGTTCAGTCAAATACAAAACTCCGTAATGCACTAACTGACAGCCAGAATGATCTATTACATTTGCAAAACGACAAGGCAAATGAAATTGCCAGATTAAATGAAGAGTTCGACGAACTTGCCCGGCTCTACGAAACAGCTACGAATGAAATCAAAATGCTGGACAATCGTTTGGTTACACAGTCTTCAAATTCACCTGACAAAAGTAATACCCAAGAGCGCGTAGCGGTTCAAAAGTTAGTCTCTTCATTGGAAAACGAAAGAAACAGGCTTGTTAATGATACAAAACAACTGCAGGCTAAATTAGATGATATTGGCAAAAAATTGCGTATTTCAGAAGCCAAACTGAAAGATTCTGAAGTTGTAAATAAGGAAATTACACTAAAATTGGAAAATGCAACTTTAGCTAGTCATGAATCTCAAGCGAAATATGATGCACTTCAACTAGAATTGGTACAGTTAAAGAATGAGTTGCCACAAATTTCTGCTAATGGCCAAAGCAAAGCTGAAAAGGATGAAATTGAATTCTACCGGTCAGAACTCACCCGACTTCAAAACATACTGGGCTATGAGCGTAGCAAGTTTGAAGAAGACTTGCATAACGCAATCCTTAATGAACAACGAATGGGGCAGGATCAATTGCATGTGCGTTTGAATGAGTTACGCAATCAATTTGACATTCGGATGGATCAAATGGTTTGCAAGCAGCAAGACACCGAAAGTTTACTTAATGACTTGGAAAGAATACTCGTTGAAGAGCGTGAAGCTTTCCACAGACGTGAAGATAGTCTATTGGGTGAAATAAGACATATGCAAGGTGGCTACAGGGATAGTCGCTTTGGGAGCTCATCATACACTCAAATTGATTTTGAAGGGGAAAGGCGAAATCTCGAAAATAAGGTCTATGATCTCCAAAGTGAAAATAGAAGATTACAAAAGTTTATAGACTCTCAAGGTCATGGCTTTTCGAAAGAGAGATATGAATTAATGAATGAAATTGCTTTATTGAAGCAGGGACTGGAAGCTTACGAAAAGAATGGCACAGATGATAAATCAAATAGAATTATTCAAAAATTACAAGAACAAAAGAATGTAAGGATATTATCTAATTGTAGAATTTGGAACTCGCACTAAGCCAGAAGGAGAGCAAACTTCTTAACCTTGAAAGCCAGGTTAGACAGGATCCTAATACTCGAATTGCCACTTTAGAAAAAGAAAAACAGGTATTTTATGTTATTTGCTTACCTATTTTAGGCATTGGAAAAAATATTAAGTACAAAGGAATCAGAATTACGTGCTTCTGAGCTGAAAGTCAGTCAGTTGTTCAATGAGCAAAGAAATATTATGTCACCATTGGAACAAGCGGAAGGATTGCACGAAAGCCAGTTGAAACAAGAGAAGTCTCGATGTGACGAGTTGATTATAAAATTGGATGAGCTGACTGTTCTTAACAAACAGCTCCGTCGGCAAGTCGAAACACTTCAAACCACTAGCCACTCAATATCTCATCATGAAAATGAATCACTCCGATTAGAGTTGTCGGACTTGAAAGTCTATAACAAG
Organism: Globomyces sp. JEL0801; assembly: GCA_027595885.1. NCBI lineage: Eukaryota > Fungi > Chytridiomycota > Chytridiomycetes > Rhizophydiales > Globomycetaceae > Globomyces > Globomyces sp. JEL0801. The sequence continues at coordinate 80,822 of JADGIX010000001.1, forward strand.
GAAGTTATGTTCAGTTTAGAAGAACTGTTCTTTCAAACTATTGGAGGCCATATGGATAATAATCGATCAAAATCGAAACCTGTAATGAGTGCAACAAGGTATGCTACAAAAAACCTAAAGATTAGCATAAAAACACAATGTTCTAATTTGATAAAAGATGTTCTTCACAATAGAGCTTTGCTGGATAAATATATACACTGGCGAGCAGATTTGAAGTATCAGAAAAAATACTTATCATTGAAAGTTGATGATCTTGAAGAAAGGTATTGATGGATTTCTAAAAGTATAGTGCTCAAAGAACTTTAAACTATTTGAAAGAGAAAGGTATTCCGTTGAATACGCCAAGTACTTTGGATGCCCTCACACCGAGACAAAAGTGGAAGAAATTGATCAACACAATTTTGGCCACAAAAAGAATGACGTAAATATAAGTTGTACTTAACGCTTAGTAAATGGGCCAAATCATGGAGAATGAAAATGCAAGAATCTGATTTTGTTTTTAGCGATTTGGTAACAAAATATGGGCAAATTCCTTCCCCAATTCGACCAGCATTCCAACAAACTCGTTCACACAAATCTATTTTGTAAAAGATAATATAATAACTTTTGAAAAGTCCTTCATAATGAAATTCCGATTTCCTTGTTCAGATTGACTTTTTTGTGTGTCGAATTTTGTTTTCTGTTCAAACTTTGAATGGACTCCAAAACAGCTCAAAAAGTACAGTTTTGATCGTTAATATCAGAGGTTTGAAGTTGAAAACAATGTTCAATTGGTGAGCTCTCAAGATGCATTATTTCAACATGACAAGGATCAGCAAAGGGAGTTAATCAGTAAAGCTCCCTGGAAACAAGAGTATTTCAATACCCTACTAACATCAGTCCCCATTATTTCAAGAAAGTTCATATATCTGCAATTGCTCTTGTCAAGATTGTAATGCATGCAAGATCAGGAGGTGCTATTGAAGTGTTTGTCAAATTAGTTACATTAAACTTATTTTAGTATGGGGTCATTGCAAGGAAGAGTGATGGGTAATGAAATGGTCATCATGGATTCGTTTGCATTACCTGTAGAAGGAACTGAGACTCGTGTAAGCGGTATGGATTCGTAAAACATTAATCACTTATTAGCACAAAACGAAGGATACGAATATATGGTTAAGTATATGACTCAAGGAGAAGAAGTATTCAAGATATAATATTCATAATTTTAGGTTGGACGGCTTGAAAATGCCATTGGTTGGTATCATTCTCATCCTGGGTAGTTTATAGTTCAATTAATGATAGATATGGATGTTGGTTGTCTGGAATTGATGTCGGAACACAGACTTTGAATCAAACATACTCAGAGCCATTTGTTGCTTTAGTTGTTGACCCAAATCGCACTATTTCAGCTGGTAAAGTGGAAATAGGTGCTTTTCGAACATATCCGGCAGTAATTTTTAAATTGAAATAACAATTAAAAGGGATATAAACCTCCGAATGAACCCGAAAGTGAATATCAAACTATTCCACTTGACAAAATCGAGGATTTTGGAGTCCATTGTAAATCCTATTATCAACTTGAAATAAGCTACTTCAAGTCCTCAATGGTAGGAATTTATTACTCAAGTCTTCTTAGGATGAAAGACTTTTGGAAACGTTGTGGAATAAATATTGGATAAACACTCTTTCATCATCTCATCTAGTTGCAGTAATTTTTCATCATTCTCACAGTCGGCGTTAGAATTGGAATTACATTGGTAAACAAATGTTGGATTTGTCCAAAAAAATTGAAAGTGCAGAGTCCAAAATGGGACTAATGGTACCTTTTGAGAGACGGGAAAGAAATCGAGAGTAATTTATATTTGTTGTTAATACTAGTTCAAAAACAGATACTAAGGAGACCCCATTATCCAAGACTACGGCAGATAGGTAAGGTTTGGATGAATTTATATCCAGTTTAAAAATTGCATCTGAAGCGCAGCATGGATTGATATCTCAGGTGCTTAAAGATTTGTTGTTTAATCAACTATCACCCAATAAATAGTCTGTGATTTACCATCATCATTTCAAATATTCATGCAGTAGTTCTCAAGTCATACAATGGTCCTGAGTCTTACTTTGATCCTGTTACTCAGATTATAAGGGTCTGAGTCATGCTCGTCAGTTTGTCTCTTAAAATCTTTTCATTTTCGCAATACAAAAACAAATCCTCAGACAACGCTTCATGTCATCATTAAAACAATCGAAATGGTTTAAACCGGCTGGAACTGAAGTCCCGAAATTGCATTTATTAAACACTTTAACCAAGAAAAAAGTAATCTGGAATTTATCTGATGAAAGGAACTTTTTATTCCTGCTAAAGGAAACTATGTTAGTTGGTATATTTGTGGTCCGACTGTTTATGACAAGTCTCATTTGGGTCATGCTAGGTAGGAAATTATTTGTTGATGGATGGTAGAACTTACATCTCATTCGATATCGTTAGAAGAATTATGGAACAATATTTTGGATATGATGTTTTATTCGTTATGAACATTACTGATGTAGATGATAAAGTAATTTGATTTTCTGTTAATCATGAAGATTATTATCACTGCAAGACAACAGTACCTTTTCAATCAATTCAAATTGGAGTTTAAATCGGTCAATGATACTTTGATCCAAAATGCTCAAACCGCTTGGAAGTTTTATGTTGAAAAGAGATTCTCAAAGTATGGTGGAACTATTGAAAATTTGAATGAATATAAATTGAAAATTGAGAAGGCAGAAATTCCAGAAGCAGTTGATGATTTAAAACAACCATTATATCTGAAAACAACTGTAACTCAAATTCAACCTAATCAACTAGTTCAAAGCAAAGGAGACAATTGATTTGGCTTCAAAGGGAAATGTTGACATTGAAAAGTTTTTTGAAGATACGAAAGATGTTTTATCTTTATGGCTTGATTCAACAGTAAACTAAATAGAAATTTTTATTTCAATAGAAAGGGGATTCAGTCACTGATCCAAAGATATATAGAGACTTTGCTGCCTACTGGGAAGATGATTATTTTAAGGATATGGAACTTTTAAAAGTAACAGGGCGGTAAATTAACACCTCTAGGTTAGAAAACCAGACGTTTTGACCAGAGTCAGTGAATACATACCTGAAATAGTGGAATATGTTGAGAAGATTATTCAAAATGGATATGGATATGAGTTAGAAGGATCAATTTATTTCGATTCTTCCAAATTTGATAAAGCTGAAGGACATTCTTACGCAAAATTGGAACCTTGGTCGGCTAGTAATGTAAAGCTAGCCCAAGAAGGTGAAGGTGATCTTGCTACTGCAACTACTGGGAAGCGAAATCCTGCCGATTTTGCTCTGTGGAAAAATTCGAAAAAGGGGGAACCGGCTTGGAAATCTCCTTGGGGACTCGTAAAAGAGTGTTTATGAATGATATTAGGGACGTCCAGGTTGGCACATTGAATGTTCTGTGATGGCTTCTGCAGTGTTGGGAGAAAATATGGATATTCATGGAGGTGGTAGTGATTTGGCATTCCCTCACCATGACAATGAACTGGCACAATCTGAGGTATTTTAAACTCTTTAATGTTTTTAAACAGGCCTATTATGACTGCAAACAATGGGTTAACTACTTTATGCACACTGGTCATTTACACATTGAAAATTTGAAAATGTCAAAGAGTTTGAAAAACTTTTTAACAATTCGAGTACTACTTATTTAAATTAACAAAATTAGGAAACATTGGAAATGATCACTGCATCGCAATTTCGTTTGATGTTCTTATTACATCACTATGAATCTGTTTTAGACTACAGTGATGGATCAATATCTGAAGCTAAAGCCATTGAAAGTACCATTCAAAACTTTTTATCTACGGTTAAAGCTGTCGTTCAACAACAAGAATTTGAATCTCAAGAGTTTACTGGACGTCATAACTTTGGTCCCGCCGAACATGCTTTATTGAACATGTAAATGGAACACTTTTGACACATTTTAGTTTAGCTGAAAAACAAGCTGCTGTGCGTGTTGCGCTCTGCGATTCCTTCAACACTCCCTCGGCCATGAATGAACTCAGAGCATTGATATCACAAGGAAATCAATATTATGTTGACAAACAAAAAGCCAAATCAAAACCAAATGCATCTGTTTTGAACAAAATCGCCTCATATGTGACTAAAATGCTTCGAATCTTTGGAGTCTTTGATGACACCAATGCTGAAATTGGATCTTTTGGCACAACCAATACATCAGCCAACGTAATTTTTAATTATATTGACAATAGCGGGAAGAAATTTTATTACCAATCTTACATACCGTTTCAAGTTTCCGAGACAATGTTCGTAATTTGGCACAAGAAAAAGCCGATCCAAAAGAAATTCTAAAATTGTGTGATAAATTACGTGATGATGATTTCATTGATCATGGTGTTTTATTGGAAGATCGAGAAGGTATCAAACTCATTTGATTTTTGATTTTTTTATAGATGGTCGTGCATTGGTCAAATTGGTTGATAAAACTTTGTTACTTCAACAACGAAATGAAAAAAATGCTAAAGAATTGGCAAGGTTGAAAGATAAAGAAAACCGAGTGGCAGCGGAAGCTGCGAAACGTGCTGAGCGATTAGCTAAAGGTAAAACTCCTCCTTCCGAACTATTCAAGACAGCCGAGTATTCAGCTTGGGATGAACAAGTAATGATATTCTACTTTAATTTTCTGTAGGGTTTACCAACTAAGGATAAGGAAGGAGTTGAAATTACAAAATCGAAACGCAAGAAACTTGAAAAAGAGTTCAATAACCAAGCAAAATTACATGCAGAGTATTTGGCTCAATAAATACAGATCATAGTCTATTGTTTTTGAAAATAAAATAACAGATGATTTATTCAATTTTTCTTTTGATACGATCCTCCACATGTTACCTTGTAATCTGGAGCGTAAGCCAAGAGTTTTCTGTTTTTGTTCATGATATCTTTGAATGCCTTTGCAGTTGGTGGATCATTTAGCACTCGGAAATCCTGTGTGCGGTTATCAATTACATTGGATTTGATTTCTTCAAACTGGGTGACTAACTTCATACGTGGTAATCTGCGCAGATTTTCGGTGGAAAAGATTTGATCATACCACTTTCCTTTAATCTCGGCCTCTGTGTATCTGGATTGAACACCAGGATGAGTAGGAGCCGCAGTTTCAGGAATCATGAATGGTTTGTTTCTCTCGACGATAAATCTCTGGTAAAAGTTACGGGTGGGATCGCCTTGTGCTGCAATGTTGACTAACTCCATGGTAGGTCCAGTAGAAGTCAACTGATCGTAGAAATAAGTGTCAGGTGGAGGGACATTTAATCCAGTATTTTCATCAGGATACCAATAAAGAGATAAACCGACCCAATCAACATACTCGTCACCCCTAATAATTTAATTTATGTTTGTTTACGGGTAGTAAGGAATATAAGGATCATCTTTGCTGTCAATGACTCCATCATTATTAGTGTCTAATAATGCGAAATCAGCAGGATTGCTTGATCGTGTAGGCATTCTTACTAAAGCTCCAGGAGAAGTAAATGGATAGTTGATACCCAAGTTAGGTCCCCAAACCATAGCTATGATAATTAAATCAATTAGAAATTTTACCAGTCATGTTTGTTAGAGCTTGCACTGCAACTGCAACTCTTCGAAAGATATTTCTAAAAGAAGTTGGTTGATAACCATATGCGGTCCAGTCACCTATAGATAATAAGATGAAAATAAAGTTACCATTCATTTCATGCCCAAATCGTAACATAATTGGGACACCATATTCAGAGTTAATTTTATAACAAACTCTTGCCAGGTCCTCCACCATTTTGTCGGTAATTTGTGCGACTTCAACAGGCTGAATGGTCATTGATAGAATGGCACTGACATCCCTACATAACTGTCCATTCCATTCGAAAAGATTATAAGGAATGACTGGATTTTGAGTTGGATCCATCAACAAGAAAGAATTAAATACAGCAGGTGTGAATCCGACTTTTCGTTGAATGTCTGCAGGCAAGTCAATGATCCAATCCGGATGGAAACCCATCATAATAGTACCATCTGGAGGTTCTAATTTAGCTCTACCTACTGGAGCATTGCATTCTGTAGAAGTAGGGTCGATAACAACAGACTAAAAGAAATGAATTCTAGAGGAATTACCGTAGCAGGTCGACCAAACTTGGAGACAGCATCAGCATGAAGGACAGATACTTTATAACCATTATAAGCCATCCCAGCAACCCCGAATAGGACAGCTAGAGACGCTTTGAGGAAGAACAGACAGTTACAGATTTTCTGTCTTGGATTTTTCATGGAAGGAACGAAAGGAGAAATTAAGAATAAAGACAGAAGTGTGGCAACAAATAAAGAAATGACCGTAAACAAGAACTAAAGAAATTAGCTAAAGAAGGTAAGAGAGTATGAGATCCAAGTGTAGTCTTTAAGTGCGGTTTCGTGTGAATTTTAGTATTTGAATTCATGTTGATCTTTGTGTGAACGTGTTTTTTTATGAATCACTTATGTAACCTGTAAGCTGTCAATCCTTAACTATTTGATAAACACTTGGCAAGTGTTTATCTGTCACTTGCTTAATAGTAACTACTTGATAACCAGTCTCCAGTTTGCATTTAATTTCCATTTTTGGTGTTTAGAACACAAATGACTCAAAGTGAATAATCGATTGAAATTCATTCCTTTCTCCATAAATAATTTATTAAAATTCTACTACTTTGTAATCTCCTTCAATTTCATTCAATACTTGTATCTTGAAATAATAAACGTGGTTTGTTCTTCCCGTTATTGGCTGTATAACTATTGACTGATAATGGTGGTAAACTTTGAAGTGTCTTTGCTTGAAGATGTAGTTTCCAAACTAGATTCATCTGATAAGATATCCCATAGCAACCAATCAGAAATGCTATGATCGCCTTCATCGTAAAGAAAGCATTACATATTCGTTGCCTTGCATTTTTACCCATCCTTTCCTTGTTTGTTGTTTTCAAGAGTAAAAACGCGATAATAACAAATCATTCAAATGGTCACAGCCTTCAATCTCACCGTGACGTTAATAGTTGGTATCTGATATAGAAACACTTGAACGATCTAGTATTCATGAGTAAAAATTGTAGATGCTTGCTATATGAATATAGCAATTTCTAAGACTGTCAAATAATTTATTTCTTATCAACCATGGAAAATAACTAGCGTATCATAATGAAGAGTGAAGCTGCACTGTTCTCTGTATTGATTGGATTACAATTTCATTTGATTGTATTTCATTTTTTACTTTTTAATTCATGCGATTTCCACCAAGGTTTGAAGGAAGACCACTTCAACGTCCCTTTTTACCTGGAAGAGATGAAAGAGGTCGCAGCGTAGAGGAGGATGCAGAATTATCATTGGAAAATGGGGAAATTACAGAACAACGAGCGGATTCTAGAGATGAAAGACGGTCTGAAAGGAGACCTCCTCCCTTTTATGACGACAGGAGAATGTATGATGATAGAATGCGGTACAGAGAACCTTTTAGACCAGACCCACGTTATGGCTATCCTAGAAGAGACTTTTACGATCGCCCGTATCCTCCATATCCATATGATAGACCTCGCTATGATAGAACCTACCCACCTGCAAGATACGATGACAGGAGAGGATTTGCATCTCCAAGAGGCTCTCCATCACCAGAGTTCGACCGGCGCCCTCCGCGAGACTTCGATAGGAGGTCTCGTTCTCCCATCCCACTGCGTGACTTGGATCCTCCTCCAAGAGATTATGACAGGAGATCGAGATCACCACCTTACTCTGGCTCAAGCTTTGGACGAAGGTCTCCTGGACCAAGAGATTTAGATCGACTCTCTCCTCCTCCACGTCGAGACCGTATAGTTAATACAAGAGAATTTGATCGACGCTCGCCTAACCCAAGAGAATTTGATCGAAGATCACCTATTCCAAGAGAATTTGACCGTAGATCACCCATTCCAAGAGACTTTGATCGAAGGTCACCAAATCCACGGGATTTTGATAGAAGATCCCCTATACCAAGAGATGGATATTCTAATTTTGACCGAAGGTCACCTATACCTCGAGATAGTCATTTTGACAGAAGGTCACCAATCAAGAGAGGATTTGATTCAATTTCACCGGCGCCAATGGATTACGATCATCGACATCCATTACCGAGAGATATCAGGAGGTCTAGCTCCCCCGAAGACTATCACCGTTCCCCTCCCCCACCACACCCACAAGAGCGCCGGCACCATTATCATCCTGGATATGAAAACAGAAGATTCATTCCACCATCAGATAGACGGCCACCCCCTTCAGAATCCGTGAGGATGAGAGAGATTTCCTCAACAACTGATTTTGCACATACACCCACAAACAATAATGATATCTACCCTCCGAGTGCAGAGAAAAAAGTTCCATTTGCTAGATATGCATCACCGCTACGTAATACTGACCCTAAGAGACAAGCAGATATTGCAAAACCGGTGACTCAAACACCAGTAGTACCAAAGAAAATCGAATTGGAACCATTAGATCCAATAACAATCGAACTAACACGACTAACACAAGAGGAACTTCGACACAGGTAAACATTACGATTTATATTAAAATCAGGTCTGATTTGAAACGAATTGAATTTGAAATGTATCGAGCAACAAGAGATGTTGAAAAGTTTTGTAATATTTTGGATGTAGTGCGAGTAGAATTGGACAATTTGGGTTGATAATAAACGATATTTTTGCTTATCTGTGAATTGTTAGTCCTTTAGTTTTTCTATATTTTCATTCATGACAGGATCCATACAACGATACTATTTTTTCAAAGACCGGACTTTAGATCCAGCAGAAAACTTGGGAACAGAAGATTTATTAACCAAATTCGAATTAAAACCACTGTATGATAAATTTGTAAAGGACAATACTTCACCTCCACCACATTTTGATACTTTAGTAGGAGATGTCATTGGTAATTGATGATTGTTCAAACCATGTAGGAAAAGTAGACTGTATTCCAGATAAATCAATCAGAGAGTTATTAGCATCACCTCCACCATTAGACCAAAAAATACCCATATTAGATTCAAAAACATTACAATTATTTAAATTAAGTCCTGCAGATGCAGATGTAAATATTTTATTTATTGAAGGTGTAGTTTGATAAAAGTGTGTATGGATTTGAACCTATTGAAGAAGAAATCATTGTTGTAGATCCACCAAGGAGTAAATTTATCATCAAATTAGATCCTAAAAGTATTCCGAAACCAGAAAAGTCTAGCGAAAAGAAATCAGATAAAAAAGTAATTTAAACCATATTGAATCTGGTAGCGTAAACGTATGAATGATGATGATGAACCTAAAAAGAAAAAGTAACAGTAGTTCAATAGGAAGAGAAATGAAATTCATCTACAAAATATATTATACAAATCCTATTTTGGATAGTAATGTATCTAATTGTTTGATTTCTTGATTTATGTCCATTTCAGTTACAGCTTTATGATGTGATTCGGATTTAGGTTCCGTAGATTTATTCAAAATTGGTAAGGCCATGCCAAGAAGGTCAACTAGAAAATAAATGGTTTCGATTATGTAGTTACCATCATCAGATACGTGGGATAACAAATTGGATAGTATCGGGTTGAATTCAATCTTTCCATGCTTTTTGCCATTTGATTTGTTACATGGTTTGTTGGGTACCATTTTATGTGATATTTTGTTTATTTTCGTGTTCATAATTAACTGTATATTGGAATCTGCTTTTGAAATCGAATATCTAGTTGGTGCACTTTGTTGTCGTTTAGAACCAGGTACATCTGCAAAAGATGGACGTTTAATTTGTGCACTTTGACTTAGATTCCTTATAGATCTGCAACTGGTATTCTTCAAATTACGCAATAAAATATTTGGTTTATCAGTAGATTGATTTGAGTTTGATCGGGATCGTTCATAAGATACATCTTCTACATCCTCTTTTTCATCTATTGTAAGTTGGGAGGATCCATAGTACTCTTCGGCTGTAATCCCTATTTTGGAAAGATGATCAGGAACGCTTTGCTTAAGAACATTGGAATCCATATCTTCAATACAGGTAAGAGCAGTTGTACTGAATGGTTTCATCTTCAAAACATATTCACCTGGATTCGATGGGAAATCTAACGATCTTCGCTGGTTCATTTTCTTTTCTAAAGAATTAGCTAATCATTCATTACTCTCATTATCATGTAGACCCATTCCTACAGCCCCAGTTGAATAATCTTTTCTTAAAATCCGCCTGGTAGATTGCTTATGAAGCTTATCTTTTGTATTTTGCTTCCTTATTTCCAAAGACGGATATTCAGGTAAGGAGGAACTCAAGTAGTTAGATTCCATGTTTGGAAGAAATGAGGCTAATTGACTGGAAAGTAACATGATTCCTTCATGACCTGTATTATAGACTCCGAGTGATTTTCCATTGGAATCTGCAAGGTACTCAACTTGTGGTGAAATATCTTTTTGAACAAAAGTTGGTTCAATTAGGAAAGGTTTTCGTGCAGATCTAATACGTCCAGCTTTTGTAAGTTTCTCGTCATAGTAACGAGAAAGTTTATTTGATGCCCTAGAAGCGGATCTGGATGACTGAGTCCCTGTTGATTTGTTAAAGAGGTATTAGAGCGTACATTGACCAGTAATATATAATCCTTCCTTCCTCTCTTCTTCTACCATGATCCCATCATAATCTTGGGTAGGTAAATCTAATTTCAATGGAGACAGATCCACAACATGTAACGATTTTTGTGTTTCTTCATCATTCGCACCATGTTCAGATTCAATCAAATTGTCCAGTACTGTTTGTGGTCGGGTAATTGGTTCTAATGTTAGTGGTGACTGAATACTCTGTTCCATTTCTTCTGCTTCATCAGAATATATCCCAATATTTAGCATTGGTGTTGAAGTTGAATAACCAGTGGATGGTCTGGTATCTAGTACGTTCCATTCTGCTGCAATAGCAAATTGATTTGGTTTAATTTGAAACACTTTTGACTTGGTATTATTTGATTTCATCAATTTCTTTGCTGCAGATTGATTGATTTCACGTCGGATCTGAATAGTTCTTTCAATCTCCAATCTGATATGATTAACAATAAACTGTTATACCTTCGTCGTCTATTGGTTTCATTTGCAAACTGTTCAATATTTTTTTGTATTAGAGAGGTTGTTATTGTATCTCTACTTTGTTTTGCTGATGTCTTCTTTCCAACCGTTTTGTTTAGCTTCTCAGATGATTCGAAATTGATTTCAGCACTACTGAGTCAGAGATCTTTAACTAGTACTTATTTATAGACATTTTCCAACAAATTCGAATCTATTGTTGAAATAATGAATGCCTTATTTTACGTTTTAGACACACGCGACTGAATCACAAAGAATGAAGAAATATACAAATAAATAGCAACAATGAAAATTCTCTGTATAGTAATGATTTATCCTAATTATGTTCTTGTTTGGCGAGTAGCATAATAGTACCACCGATTCTTTATTCGAGAAGATTAATCATATTTATAGATTGTTGAATTTCAAATAACAATCTATTTACAAGAGAGGCTTTCAATCTCTAAATTTTCTAGATTTGGGTGGATTCCAGTTGTAAACATCAATAGTGTCAATGTTCAATTCTTTGGTGATATCGCATAATTCTTGGTTATCAGTGACAAACGCAAAACCACCAGCCTCTCTTTCGTTTGATATTTTCTGAAAGTATAATAGGCATCCTAATATACTCTGATAATTTCTGGGAATATATTGACCAGCATAACTTCCATCAGGGTTCCAAACTTCTTTCGTTTCTTCAGGTTTTTGTCCAATCAGATATGGAGAAGGAAACTTAAACCGGTCTTCCAGATATCGAATCGCATCCCTTGCTTGAGTATTTATCTTTTCCGTTCCCTTCTTCAATCGGTCCAAGGATTGAATGACTGGGAATTAGTCTAAACATTTCTTACCATCTAATGGTATAACTAAAACACATTTCCGAGACATTAACCATGATTTAACAGTATTTAATCTGAAAATCATACAATCAGTATCTAGAACATAAACCATGACATCTAAATGTTGAAATCCACCTAATTGAGTTTCAAGAGTTATAATTTCATCTTTCAATCGCTCGGAAGCCATCGCTTTCATTAGTCTTTGAAGGTCTTTCCTCTACTTTATAAGTAATGCATATGTTTACCTTTGCATGATTGTCCCGAACAGAAAATAATCCATTATTCAAAACAACAAAGTTGATTTTCTAAAATTATCAACACTAGCACAAACCTCATTATCAGCGAGTCTTTTTGCTAATGATAATATACGTCCATAGTGGATAATGGTTTCATCTGTTAAGGTTACTAAATGCTTTGGTAATCCAACTAATTTCAATGATTTAAAAAGTGGATCGAAGGCGTTCAGCGCAATAAGTTGTCTATCTTGAGCAGTATAAGTTATATCTTCGTCCATATCTGCAAAAGAAGATATCAAATTGGCAAGTGCCGTAATTGACTTGGCCCACTCGTGTAATCTCTAATGTTATAATTGAAAGTTGTTACAGTTTCAAACTCTTTTGGTTTGAGCAATGTACCATATGAAAGATAATGTTGAATAATATCGACGTTGAAACTTTGCCAACTACAGAAAATACTAATAGGTAATAATTTTTCTATTGAAACTGCATCCAATTGAAATTGCCCATCGGGGACGGAGTCTAGAACGGATGTTATACATTGTTGCACTAAACTGTACAAATATGCTAGCGCTATAACCTGAAGATTTCGAATGGATTGTCTTTTCTGTGTTTGAGCTGAAGAAATGTCAGTAAAAATTCCTTAACTTGTATTCTCAAATGAATTTCCCAAATCATCCACTAAAATGATGTAGGAAATGACTAACTTGGTCACAGTGTCTAGGCATTCATCTAATGAAACTGACAGAATACTTTCACAAAGTTTCAATTCAAATTCAACCAAAGTTTCCATACCATTAACATTTGGGGAAAATAGATGGCCGAAAAGTGATAAAGAATTGTTTAAAAAGATTTGAAATTTTCTACCATTAATCGCTGATAATTACGAATATTCAGTTTCAGTATTCTTTTCGGTGGTGAGTATTTTTTGAATCACATTATTCAGATTGACTCTTGGTAATGATCCAGAATCTAAATTGCCCAAACTAATGTTTAAGTTTTTCACAGTACCTAAGACAATTATAATATACAGCATCAATGTCTGATGATTGATAAGTGGACAATATAGCTAATTGACCGTGTGGTTTACCTACAATAAAACAAAACCTCTTCAACTAACCACAATAAGGAAATAATTCAAAGGCCTTCTGATACCAATTCCAAGATTCAGTCCAATCCTTTTGAATGTCACTCTGATAGGTAATGCGATATCGAGCTACAAGGTTGGTAGACGTAAATATATACCAATATCACCCAAGAATATCAATGATTTGTAAATTGCTAATCGCTTGGGACTACTAGACAGTTCTAAACTCCATTTTTCATCTACTGAATCACACATATTCGACAAGGATAAAATCAAGATCTGATAAAAGCAAGTAGCAAAGTTCAACTCTTTCAGCAATGATTGTAATATTGTATCTGATCTATTCTTTAACATAGAGTAAACGAATTGAATTCGATTCATACATTTCTCAATTCCCTTTTTAAGCCTTCAAATGTCTGGTAGAATACATGATTCCAAAGCTACAACTCTTAGTAGACATTAGTTACTATATCATCCAGTTTTGCATTTATTGCAAAGGCAGTATCTAGTAATAATACATCCTCTGAAGTTAGATTTGTGCATGTAATTACCAATGATTTCTAGTATGTATTTTCGACTGTCTTTGCCAGACTGCTTAATTAACCTCTGAATTTCCCTTCCGGTAAGTATCTAACACTTGCATACTTTAATTTGAATTGTGCTTCACGATCTCCTCTCGAATCCATCGATTTTGATTCCCTTTTTTTTTGAACACGTAAAAAAGGTAACTTACTCTCTCATCGTATGACAAATTAAAAAAGAAAGATTTACAATGGTATTATATCAGTGTTTTTTAAATGCAATAATTCACAACTACCATCATTCGATTTGATACGTTGATGATTTTGGTCCTTTGGAAGGGATATTATAAATCTAGTTCATGTAAGTTCCTCCACATCTTTTCCAATCTAATTCGCTTTTCATTTGCAATTCGACGGCTCTCTGACACTCCAACATCCTCTCTCAACAAAGCCAAAATCTCTGTTGGGTCCTTGTCTAAGATAGACAGCGAATGTAATAGTTCTTTTTCCAGCAAATCCCCAAAACTACCCAAGAAGTGAAACTAAACCGTTACTAAAAATTGATTACATCAATCTGTTGGCAGATTTGATCTATAAAACGAGTGGATGAAATCTCGAAAAAGGCAATACTCCCAGCCATAAGATCTAACAAGTGACTTTCAGAGCTGTGCGTTGATGAGATGTTGAGCCGAGAAAATAGATTTTGTGTTGTAATTCCACGGACTCCTATGTCAGAGAGGGCCGAGACTGCTTTTTTTATAGCATCACTACGGTTAACTGGATACGCTGTAGCATTATTTGGGACAGGTGTAGATTCAGGAGGGAGTTGTGTCATAAGTTGCTCCAGTACTTCGGTCTTTAGTCGTGCAAAGCCTGCTGAATTTAACGTAAACGGATGTCGAGACTCCATAGTAACAGAATGGGTGATATGATCATGGGTGATACGTTGCAAATCACTTGGAAAAACTTGAATGAGAAATTTGACTTGTTTTTTCAAAACAGCGAATCTGCCAAAAACTTCTTCTGATAACTTGTTCAGTAGAAGTTGAAGCTCTTTTGACACATGTACTAGCAAATTAGTTGCGTGGCTCTTCCATGTCTGCTGTGAATATTTCACCATAAATTCAAATGCACTATATGAAGAATAGCCATCCAGCTCTTTGCCTTTTTGATTGTTTACAATAGAGCGTAAATCATCCAGAGAAAACTCCGTAGATTTGATATTGTTTCTAGTTGGAGATGCATTGATTGTAGATTTATTATTGGAGGGGCGAGGAGGTGATGAATTGTCAGGTTTTTTCCAAAAGCTAGTCGTCCCAGAATCCTTTTCACTTTGGCATATAAACTTCGGCTTAGACGAAATGATTGCGTCTCGAAAAACTTCATAATGTCGTCTGATCTTCTGATTAAAAACTTTAAGGTTTTGTTGTGCATTTATATGGTAATTTACAATTGTAGAAAAATGTCTGATTGTTTGTAGTATTTCAATCTTTCCATCTCCAGATACTGCAGGTGGTAAGCTATCCAGCTTATGTACAACCTATATCGTTTTAGTATATGCGTTAAACCTTCTCTAATGCCAACTCGGTTGCCCGCTTCATTTCAGGAAGACTACCTTCAATTAACTCTGCCAGCAATTTATTGAGCTCGATAGTCAGACGGCTGATTCCAAATCTGTCTGATCTGGATCTAAGATTGGACCATGGAAAGGTGTTTGAAAAAAATTTACTCTCCAATTTTTGATTATCTGACACATTTTGACAATCCTTTATCTCTATTTTGCTTGGTAACTTTACCATAAACCATCCCAAATTAAGAGAATATTGATTTCCCAGCAATACTTGCAGCCATCTATCGTGAGTACCCTCTTCTATAGTATCTGGTTTTGTCAAAACACCAATAGTACGACAACCAGTCGCATCGACTTCTCTTGAAAAATGAAATATTGCCTGATTTTCGATTTCATCTTTGCAAGTGATGACTGCCAGGATAAGTGATCTTGGTTTTGAAATATAATGTTTTACTACAGATTCAACCATTGTAATCATTCGCATGTCTTGATTAGAAGAAACACTATGTATTATTCCAGGTAACTACAGGTCAGTGAATTGGACAAACATCAATCAGAGTCAAATCTACATTAGCTCCAGTAATATCAACACAAATTACGTTTCTGGAAAACATCAATTCATTCTCATCATCATAAGTTGGAATTTCGGAGTTTAGAAAGCTAAGTGGGTCTGTCGATGGATTTAAAATCGCCAGCTGAGCTTTCTTGAGAATAAGATCTAATCCATTTGGTGAATTCACATTGCAAAACTGCACTTCTTGTACAGAATCAAGCGGTGATCCATACCTGTCGAATTCATTCCGAATCTTCACATTACATTTCCAAGAAGTAGTTTTAGATTTTCGAGATGCCAGCCTGATTTCAGTTACACATCTGGTACATGTTCCTTCACCTCTTGGCAATGGAATTCCGCAAATACTTTCCAATATACTACTTTTTCCTACACTTTCCAATTAGTGGTGCTGAGACTAACCTACCTCTGATTACCACAAACCACAATTGAAGGAAGATCCAAATCCACCTGAGCGCCTACATCACGCAATTGATTGATCAATTGAATAAGCTTAGCAGCTTTTAGAGCGTATGGTTCCAATGAAGGAACTTCTGGTAATTCTTCGTTTTCTGATAAAGGAGAATGGTAAGTGGACACTGAATTAGCTGGACTGGTTCTCGAATCGATTGGTTGAGAAGTTACTGATCGGTCCCAAAACATTTCTTTAATGAAAGGGTTTTGGTGTTTTTGAGGAGCGGCGTCAACCTTTTGGTCACTCAAAGTCGTGACGAGAATGATGGGTGAAGGTGATTGGAGGTCAATTGTATGTCATTGGAAATGTATTGTAAGTATGCTTTAGATAATTATAGATTCTACTTTTGAATCCCTGATGTCGGGTGTGAAATGTAAGTGTTTTAACACCTTTCTAGAAGATTATAGATCTTTTCTCTGATTTATTAAGTGACTGACACTCAATTCAATGTGTGTTAACGGAAAGATGTTTAATTTCTGACGGATCAACTTCGCGTTCTACTTTGTGATGATCACTCCCAGAGAAAAGACAGATCCAATAACTGATATAAATGAAGATGAAATACCTCCATTAGAAGATATGACACATCTCCTAAAAACTATGCAAATCAAAAACGAATATGTGACTCCCAAGAGTATCTAGTTGCTAATATTCACTCTTAGAGCTAACTAAACCAAATAACGTTTCTCAAACTAAAAAAGAAACTCCTACAGCTAAACCATCTGATTTTGGAGGATTTAAGAAAGGATTCTTTTCCAATGAACCAAGACCAAAGCCAAAAGATAATGCAAAAAGTAAACAGATATTGGATAACGATATTCCGTTCATAAAGCCTACTCAAAGTAAAACAAGCCATTTAGAATTCAAGGAGGTTAGAGATGCGATGGCAAGCAAGTTTGATAAGTCAAGAGATGGTATGACTTAAGGAATAAGTAACCAACAGAGTGGATGGATTCAAAATTCATGGATAAAGTTATGAAGTCCCCAAAACTTCAAAAAGCTTTACAAGATCCAAGATTTATTCAGTTGACCCAAGATATGGGCAAAAACCCTGTAGATGCGGTTCAACGATGCAAGAAAAACGCACCAGAATGGCTAGAGGCATTGCAAGAGTTTGCTGGGATATTGGGTGATACTTTTGAATCAAAGGCAAATGAACTTGAAGCAAAAGAGAAATTAAGTGACTTTGAGCAAGGATTGGTTGATAAAGTGATGAATGATAAACAGGCTCAAGTAATGATTGGCCAACTTTAACCTTCAGGCAGCATTAAAAGATCCAAACGTGCAAAAGTTGTTGATGAGATTGAGGAGTGAACCGACGTATATCACAGAGTAACAACAATTTGACTGATCCCTAGAGTGATGAATTCACAAGACCCAGTCCTAAGGCAAAGAATACAATTGCTAGTTCAGATTGGACTATTACAAATACAATAATCTCTTTGACTGACTGTCATTAATAAAATACAGAATCTGATGAATTGATGTTGGCCGTTTAACCGTTAATTGAGTTTATTCTTACTTTGATTCCCATTTTTCAATTAACTGCTGATATGACTCCAAAAGTGTCTTTGAAGGGCATGATAATGATTTGAGTGAGTAAGGGGGATCTAACCAAGCTTTACTCTCAATACAAACAACTGTATCTTTTACTGAATATTGAATAGATTGCTTTAATGTTAAGAAACTGTCGAACCTTATCTAAAAATGCTAGTAAACTGGTAAGCCGATCTTCAATGGAGTTAAAATCATTAGGTATTGAAGAAGGACGCAGAAGCCTTTTGGTGATATCCGATTGTTCCCATACATCCTGTTCTTCATGGTATAAATTGGCTAAAAGGTTAAGACAATACCTTACGCTCGATGTGTTGAATGGAGTGGCCAAGTATCACGACCAGAGATCCAAAGTCAATGATAGTCAGAAAAGAAGATGGATCAATATGAAGTAACCTGCCCGAGAGAGTTTCCTGTTCCAATCGAATCAGTGTCTGTTGGCCAATCAATTCAGTCCATTCCAGTAACTTTTGGGCCATTTGGATGAACTTGACCTATTCTGAATGTGAATTGAAAAATGTAGTAAATCCAACCCTTTTATACCATAACAGTACTTTTCTAGATGGACATACTTATTAGAGTGAGATCATTTCCTTGTGAATAGTAGTATTCTTCGTAAGCGTTGAATGCTACCATTGTAATTAAGATCTAAAATAAACCTTAAATTTTAGGGGAATAACTCAAACTACACTAATACTTCATATATTATACTATAAGTAGCTTGGCAATCCTTTAATACTTAAATCTATACCTTCAATCGCTCTGGAATTTCATTTAAAACTTTCAACACATTTATCAGCACGAATGAAAAGCGATAAACAAAACAGAATTTATGAAAAATCCAATGGAAAGGGATCTCATGGGATGTGTTTATCAAAGGAATCTGACAAAAAACTTGGACAAAAAAGAATGAAGAGGAAACCGAGACAGATTGACTTGAACTATTGCGAATATAACTTGACAACTCACAAGGATACCAAAGGTGGATTCTTTCTGCCAGCCGAGGAGGATGTTCCTGTTTCAATTGAACCAGCAGAGACAGCAGTTGTTGAACAAACAGAAGGCCTGCAATGTAAACACTGTCCTTCAATTGACTTGGATTTAAATTATTATAAGCATTATAAAGCTCAAGTTTGCAATGCTTGTAAATTAGCTATGCCAGATTCTTACTCTTTATTGACAAAAACCGAATGCAGAGAGGATTATTTACTGACAGACAGGCATTTAATAGTTTTTATTAATTATAGTGAGTTGAGAGATTCATCCAGACTGCCCCATTGGATAAAGCCAAATCCACATAAATCGACTTATTCAAACATGTTGTTATATCTAAGAGCTCAAGTTGAGGAATTCGCTTGGGAAAAGTGGGGAGGTCCAGAAAAATTAGATGAAGAGTTTCAAAGGAGAGAGAATGAGAAGGTCAAACGAAAAGATGTGAAATTCAAGAAAAAGTTATTGGAATTGAGGAAGAAAACTCGAACGACACTTTGGAGTAAAAATCAATTAGGTTTGCAGAATCAAGTGGATCACCAGCATGTATACGGAAGTCCAAAATCAAGAGGTGATGAACAAGTTCAGACGTGTACTATTTGCAATTTGGAACTCTGCTTTGAAGAATTGTAACCTTCAGATGATAAGAAGATATTAAATATGGCAATTTGTTGAAATATGCTTTTAGTGGTACACAGTGAATGGTAGATGAATATAAACTGAACTTACAATGGAATGTTCCCACGAATTAAAAATGTTTGAATGTTTGGTACTTAACTCGCAAAGAAATTATTGGATCTAGCACAACTAGTCGATTACTTGCAACTAAGGTAGAGTATTTTACTGGTGTTAATGGGTTAATTCTCGTTATGGTAATAATAATCACCAATATAACGAAAGCAAGATTGCACTTGAATGTCTTTCATTGCTATATTAATTGATATTGAAAATGCTTTTGTCGGTTTCTAGTCGAGATTTTTGAGATTAAACACCAATGAATGTCATTGATTGAATTTCACTCAAATGATAATAAAATAAGCTGATCTGATTTCATAAGAATGGCAATTTATAAGTCAAGTGAGATGTGCAACATTAGTTAGGTTTATTGTTTTGAATATTGACACTGTAATTTGTATTTGCATGGATCTTCGCGTTTTCAAAATTTAGATCTCATTTTACTAAACATCAATATGAAAGGCTTAAAGAAAACCAACAAGAAGAAAGAAACTCAAAACATTGATTCCAGTCCCATATCCGAGATATTCGAAACTTCTTTGGATGATGCCTATTTACTTTTAGATTTACCCAACCCAAACATTATTCACAATGAAACTGATTATGATACCTCTGATAGTGGCCTAAAATATCCATCAAATGATCCTGAATTGTTTCATGTGGCCCAGATTTTATTACAAAGCTCCATGTCGATGGATTCTAGTACTGATTCGAGCACTTCGCGTTTCCTGGGTACGATTGATCTTTTTTGCTAATCACATAGATGAGACTTCATCGGTAGACTCTTCTGATTCAAAGGGTAAAAAGGAACGAAAGAAAAGGAAAGATCCAGTGACGGGTAGAACTTGCGACTACTGTAAATCTACTCAAACACCATTATGGAGACATGGTCCCCCTGGCTATGACGATCTATGTAACAAAGTAAACTATCTATATCCATCATAATCTTATTCTCTTTCTAGTGTGGTGTTAAATGGATGCGTGGTAAAATCTTACAAGATGTGATGATCTATGGTAGTTGGAAAAATGATAAAGTTTCCAGAAGATCTACCATTCCCCCTAGTTCTGCGTACTAGATTCTTTAACTATTTAATTTAAACGATCACTTGTTAAGAAATGTAGATATTATTTTTTCTTACCAAGTCGATTCACTATAGAAATAAAAAAATATAAAATTTACAACTGGTATATAAGTTAATTTGTTTAATAAACTAGAATTGATTATTTTTATAACTATAGACTGTGGCCATACTGGCCAGAGAGTAACAAGCAATTGATAGACTGGCTACCACGTAAAAACCTAATCATTTTTCAATCCTATTTATGCTTATAGAAATTAATTGTTGATTGTTTTTTTTGATCGCCTCAATTTGACAATGTCATTAAAATGGAAATAATTCACAAACGCGTTTTTATCAGACTTTACAGATGGGAGACAATCAGAATGAATCAATTCTTCCATCACTAGGGGCTGCACTAGAATCAATTGATTTCGATACATATAACGATAAAGAATTATTTAGATTGCAACAGGAGTTGGCTCGAAAAGTTAGACATTTGGAAGCTGAAAATCTAATGTTTGAAATGTATCTAAATAGAGTCACGCCAGTTGGGAAAGAAGAAGGAGATAATCCGGTTACTCAACAAGATACGGATGCTGGACAAGAGAGAGGTAAAGAAGGAAGGAGAGAAAAGAAAAAGAAGGGAGAACAAAAGAAAGAGGAGCAAAGAAGTAATTTCATATCTTGAATTAATCTTGTTTTAGATATATTTTTGACGTATGAGCAAAAGTCTGAGATTGCAACAAGAGAATTGGAAGAACTTCGAGATGAGATTCAGCATAGCAAAGAGGAATGGGGTAAAATAATAGACAATTTCAAAGTAATCAAGCAACTGCAAGTACTAACTTAAGGCTGAATTGGAAGAAGTTGAGATACGAGTTGCGGAGATAAAGAAAGCAGTTGTAAGACATGGATAGACTGAATGTAGTATGAATTTAAACGAGATATAGAACAGCAAGCATTAAACCGACGAACAGGGAAAGTAATTGCGGAAAGAATAGTGAGATACTTTGAAGACAAAATCCGAGCCAAAGTAAGCACAAAAAGACTAATGAATCAATTCTAGGAAGCTATAATAGAAAAAGTTCGATTAAAGAACGTTACATTAAAAGTTCAAAAAAATAAGCTTCATTTACAATTGAAGCAAAAGGAAGAAATGGGAGAGGTATTACACGCGATTGATTTTGATCAATTACAAATCGAAAATAAGCAGTACATGCAAAAAATCGAAGAAAGGAATTCAGAATTACTCAAGCTGAAGATGACAGCTGGTAATACCATGCAGATCCTGAATCATTACAAAGTAAATCTTAAATAACGTTAATTAAGAAGAAAAAATTACAAAGTCTTACATTGGAATCAACCAGATTACGTGTTGAAATATCTCAAAGAAAGGATCTGTTGGCGAAACTGGTGACGGAAGCAACAGTGGTGGAAAATGAAAAAGAGAAAGCTGCACGATTGAACAAATGGTTATTAAATCAAATGGATCAATTCAGAGTGCCTGATGTATTTTCAGTCAAATCTTAATCAGTAGGTGATGGATTATGTTTTGGTTAAAGCTTCTCAACAGGAACTACAAAAGAAGCTAAAAGGTTGGATGCGTAAAGTAGAAATCACTAGCATGCAGACAAAGAGGTAAAGGGACTCTATAGCTATTACAATTTTGATATCATAACATTGATTTTGATGTACAGTTAACATTGTAGAATGAGACATATGTGGCATCGCATGAAAGCTGAAGCTGAAGAAGAGAGGAAAGATAGATCCTTAAGAAAAGCTAAAGTATCACATCTACCAGATTTGATGATGAAAGTTGGCTAATAGATAATAATGTACCATTTGATGAATTAAAGACTTTTTAACAACATTTCCTGTTTAGTATTTGATAGAGTCGAAATTAAGGTTCAGAATCTATGCTAATAAGAGATGTAAGATGGATGGTAGCATTGATGATGGATTTCAATTTGATTCCATTTGACTGAATAATACAATACACAACATTTTGAATTTTACACAAGACTTATATTTACTTTAGTCAATGGTCTTCAGGGTGGTATCCTTGAGGTAAAGGTATTCCAGCTTCTTTAGTCGCATCCAAAATAAGTTTATCTATATTTCTTTCCTTGATATTCTTCTATCCAGTTGTTAGTTGAATGAATAATATACCCAAACACAAGCTTTATACTCTTTGAAAAGGTCTTGACAAGGTTGAGTAGTATCCCCCTGCAGATACTTTTCAGCATACCAAGTATTAAAACAGAGATCATATTTTTGTTTAAGGTTATTACATTCCGGTGAAATTGATGCCAT
Organism: Globomyces sp. JEL0801; assembly: GCA_027595885.1. Taxonomy (NCBI): domain Eukaryota; kingdom Fungi; phylum Chytridiomycota; class Chytridiomycetes; order Rhizophydiales; family Globomycetaceae; genus Globomyces; species Globomyces sp. JEL0801. Next base: position 103,889 of record JADGIX010000001.1, read on the forward strand.
CTCGTTGCTTTTAATGTGTCAAACTTCTTTCCTTTTGCTTTCACACAGTTCATCACCTGTTTCCCATTACTGTACAAAGTTGTATGTGGTAACCTAATAACGGGCTAAAACTGTTTAAAAGTTAACTCGGATGTACTTTTATCCAGTTCCGTATGTACGTACATTCTCCAATCAAGTTCTAAGGCATTAAGCTTTCTAGCATTGTTGTATGCCTCAGTCACCAGAAGGAGACAGTAGCTACTTAGTTTTCTGCTGTTAGTCGATATTCGCTTTTGTGCTCATTGCAATTGTTGACTTTTTAGATCGAATCTGACCTTTTTTAGGTAAAAAAGAATAGGACAAACAGTATATTTTGAGGAACAACAAAGAGCTATTTATAGTGATATGTGCTACTGCACGAAGCATGAATCTAGTCGAACTCAACTCGTGTACAGATATCAATTATTTCAAAAGTATTAATCAAACGCTTAGTTGGTCTCCAGCAGTTGAATCGACAACAAAACGCTGATTGACAAAAGAAGCCCTTGAATAAGTTGTTCTAATTGGTTACGATGGAGGGAGTGATTGGCCAACTGGAAGCATTTGAGAGTTTTAAAATGTCACTGCTGACATAAATATAAGCAAGAGCAACACGAATAAAGTCGGGTATATCAGATACACTTCATAGATAAGTAGTTCATTCATTTTGGTTTGCATTAACGTCATAAAAGAACCAATAACCCAGTAAGCGATGAATGATTCAAGAGCATCTCGCTACTTTAACGAAGATCGGAACTGGTATGTTTCAGTAAAGTTTGAGTGAATTCTTTGCCTGGTAGTTTACATTCGTGCGAGACAGAAACGCTACTCCTAAATACAAAGTATCCATCTGTTCCCTTTGAACAATTCTTGTGATACTTATTAAGTTAAACTGGATACTTCATTTGGGTTTACACAATCTCTAATTTGATCATTTCCAGATGATCAAATTCGATCGAATATGAACCGTAATTTGGCTGGTGAAAAGGTCGATGGAAATGATGGAAACAACTACAAACTGACTCAGTTGTGGGTTTTGGTACTCAAGTGTGGTTGACTAAGATCAACAATTTCATACACAGCATAATGCGTGATCATTGGCATCCAAGCACGATTTGGCAAAAACATAGCAGTCAGAACCCCATCAAAATAAACATATGAAAGTATACATTTATAATCTTATCATTCAGATTATTATTCCATGATGATGTTTAACTTAGTCTACTATCATGCTGACTGTCCGCTTTCACACGGGAAGCACCACGGACAACTAAACTTATCCTAGAGGAAGAATGCTAAAAATTCCGTTCAAACTCAGTAGCTAAAATAAGGTCAATGTGCAATACCAATGGTAAACAGCATCATTGATCGAAGATTTGAAACGTTAAATTTGGAGGTGAACAAAACCTCATAAATTTCTTGTATTCAATCATGTGAACTATTTTTTTGTTGGTCTGGGCTTCATATTTTTTTTCAGCTCAGGCTTTGGCATGATTCATTAAAGTAGAGAAGAAAGCTAGATTGAACCACAAAGGGGATTGTAGAACAAAACTTTAACAGACCCAACTGCAAACGGTTTATTAATATTAAGTGAAGTACATGAGTCGCTTGTGTTACTAGTTGTGCCCCATCTGTAACAGTAGCACAATTCATTCTATTTACTGCCTTCTGGTGGGTTTCGCGTCTTGTGCATCTGGCTCTTCCTTCCGCTCTCCGTTAATCAGCCTACATTTGCTACCTCTCGTTCCATTTCTGTCTGCAAAACCCGCAAATATCGTTTCAACCAAAGATTAATTGGGGTCATTACCGGTGGCACCGTGCCACATCTCAAAATCTGTATCGCGGGAGTGGGACCAGTATAAAAGAGAATTAAATTAATATTTTTTTCACAAATTAGAAGCGATATGAGCGGTAACTCCACCAAATTTAATCTTTTAGATAAGAAAGAGTTCGTTGAGCCGGAACATAAGGAAACTGTCGAAGTACTAGACCCTGAATTAGAAAAACTCATTCAAACGGATCCTAGTAAAGGTCTTACTGACGCTGAAGCTAGTGAGCGTCTTGTCCAGTTTGGACGCAATGGTATGCTTTTTCCGTTCTAATCCGTTTCAGAACTTCCAGAAGTTAGAGTAAATCCTTACTTGAAATTTTTGGGTTACTTCCTCGGACCAATTTCTTACTTGCTTGAATTGGCAGTAGTTCTTTCTGCTGTCCTTCACGATTGGTTGGATTTCGGTATTTTGGTCTTCGTCTTGATTGCAAATGCTGTCATTGGTTTCCATGAAGAAGCCAAAGCCGAATCTGCATTGGATGCTTTGAAAAATACTTTGGCTTTAAAAACTAGAGCTTGGCGTAACGGTTCATTGGTTGAAGTCGAAGCTGCTCTTTTAGTTCCTGGTGATGTTATTGCTCTTCGATTGGGTGATATCGTTCCCGCTGATTGCAAACTTTTGGGTATTGGTGTTACTGGTGAAATTACTGAAGCTAAACTTCAAATTGATCAAGCTGCTTTAACTGGTGAATCTTTACCTGTATCCAAGGGAATGGGTGATGTCGCCTACTCTTCTTCTATCGTCAAACAAGGTGTCATGTTGGCTGTTGTTATCAAAACCGGTGTGAACACTTACATTGGTCGTGCTGCTAACTTAATTTCCATTACCAATGAAGAAGGTCACTTCCAAAAGGTCATCAAAACCATTGGTGATTTCTTAGTTCTTATTACCCTTTTCATGGCTGCTATTATCTTTATTGATGCTAAGTTCGTCAAGAAGCGAAACCTCCTTGCTTCTTTAGAACAAACTGTCATTATTACTATTGCTGCTATTCCTGTCGGTTTACCTACCGTTATGTCTGTTACTATGGCTGTTGGTGCATCTCAATTGGCTAAAAAGCAAGTCATTGTTAAACGTCTCACTGCTATTGAAGAATTGGCATCTGTCTCTATCCTCTGTTCTGATAAGACTGGTACTTTGACCATGAACAAGCTCTCATTTGATAAACCATTTTTGGCAAATAGAGGTAACACTACTACTGATTTTGTTGGAACTGGTGTTCCATATACTGAAGATGAAATTTTATTGGATTGTTTCTTTTCCTCTGAACATGGTGCTCAAGACCCAATTGAATCTACTATTCGTCGTACTGCTATTGCTCAAGTTCCACTTCTTAGAGACCGTGAAGTTCAAGACCATCGTATTCCAGGATACAAGGTTGACAACTTCACTCCATTTAACCCTACTTCCAAATATACTGAAGGAAAGATTACCAACTTAGCAACTGGTGAACAATTCCGTGTTATTAAAGGTGCTCCTCAAGTTATCATCCGTCTTTGTGGTGGTCATGACCAAGCTACTGATGCTGTCATCAACTTTGCTGGTCGTGGTTTACGTGCTTTGGGTGTTGCCCGTACTGTTGATCCTGAAATGAACAAATTTGAATTGGTTGGATTGGTATCTCTTTTGGATCCTCCTCGTGAAGATTCTAAGGCTACTATTGAAGAATGTGAAAAGCTTGGAGTTAACGTTAAAATGATTACTGGTGATCAGCAAATTATTGCAAAGGAAGTTGCCCACCGTCTTGGTATGCAAAGAACCATCTTGGATGCACAGAAATTGGTAGATACCTCCATTTCTGAAGAAGCACTTATTGATCGTTGTGTCAAGTGTGATGGTTTCGCTCATGTTATCCCTGAACACAAATACCGTGTTGTAGAATTACTTCAACAACGTGGTTACCTTGTTGGTATGACTGGTGATGGTGTGAATGATGCTCCTGCTTTGAAGAAAGCTAATGTTGGTATTGCCGTCGAAGGTTGTACCGAAGCTGCTCGTTCTGCTGCTGATATTGTTTTACTAGCTGAAGGTTTATCTACTATTGTCGATGGTATCAAGTGTTCCCGTGCTATTTTCCAACGTATGAGATCCTATGCTCTTTACCGTATTGCCTCCACCATTCATTTCTTGTTGTTCTTCTTCATTTCTATTTTGTTCTTTGATTTCGAACTTCCTAACTTGTTGATTATCTTAATTGCCGTGTTGAACGATGCTGCTACTTTAGTTATTGCTGTCGATAATGCTCGTATTTCCAAGCGTCCTGACAAGTGGCGATTGGGTCAATTGTTGACTTTATCATTCATCCTTGGTTTCTTGCTTATGTTGATTTCTTTTGCTCATTTCTTGGTTGCCAAATCTATTTACCCTTACTCTGAAATCGCTCGTAATGAAGAAGGAAAACCAATCAAGAACGATAACTTTGTCAATTACCAAATTTTACAAACTATTATGTACTTGCAAATTTCATCCTGTCCTCACTTTGTGATTTTCTCTACCCGTCTATCAACTTGGTGGTGGAAGTCTATGCCATCAATGACTTTCTTGGTTGCTATTATTGGAACACAAATCATTGCTGGTATTATTACCATTATTGGACCAGACTACCTAGGTGCTCATCCAATTGGTGTAGGTTGGACTGTTGGAGTACTAGCCATTTCTTTAGTCATGTTTATGTTACTCGATATTGTTAAAGTGTACGTCTTCAAAAGCTGGAGTTTCGAATTCACTGCTCGTGTGTGGCCTACTTCTGCTCAAAAGGAGAAACTCGCCAAGAAGATTGCCAGAAAGATTGTCGTTGATCGTGTTACCAAGAATATCAAGAAGGCTAAGAAGGTGCTATTGTTAGTAAAAGCTGTAAATGCATTCAAGACAAAGAAATCTATTGCTGCCGACACTGTCCTTTCTGTTTAAGTTCATATAATAAAAGTTCTTTAAAGTATATTCTACTACTACTTGTCCCATTTTAATTTTTGTCTTTGGAACTCATTAGGACTCGTAAATTTTTACCTAATTCCAATCAATCTCAAATGTTACAAATCATTGAAATCACTCATGAAAAGATTGACTCAGACTCTATCATAAACAAATTTAGAGACAGCAAAGTTGGTATGGAGCATTGTATATAACATTTTAGGTGCAGTTGTAAGTTTCCTGGGAACAACTAGAGATTCATTCACAAGTAATCATCAATATTAACAAAAAAAAAATACAGACGAAGGAATAACAAAAGAAGTAACAAAACTAGCTTATGAAGCATACGAACCAATGGCTATCAAGGTCATGACTGATATTGCAAACAAAGCTAGAGAACTATACACTGATTTAATTGGAACTGCTATTATTCATCGATTGGGAGTGGTAGAACCAACTCAGGCATCCATTTTAGTTGTAACGACTTCTGCTCATCGAAAACCTGCCATTCAAGCATTGGATTGGTTGATGGATGAACTCAAGGCAAAAGTTCCAATTTGGAAAAAAGAAATTTATATGGATGGTAGTGTTTGGAAAGAGAATTCAGAAAATAGATTACCATCATCAGGGAATTAAATAAAAATCAGTTGATTATTGTATTGAATAGACTGTTGAAATCTAGATTCAGATTCACAAAGTGATGGTTCATTAAGAATTTATTACATCTGTATTAAGTAAATGTATAGAAATGGAATGTTAATCTTGCTCTTCCTCTGCTGCCATTGCTTCTCTAATCTCTGCTTCTCTTTCTGCCATACGTTTCTTCTTTGCTTCAACTTTCGGCAGTATATCTTTTGCATTGTTAAACACTCCTTGAGTGTTTAAACTACACGCAAAACAACCTGGGGTTTTGGCAAAATGTTTGAGTGCACAACTTTCACAAAAGTAATGTTTACATCTAAATAGTGTTAGTTGATATCAATTCTTACTTGGTTACGATTGGTGATTTAAAGTCGCCTCTACAAATCAAACATGCAAATGGCAAATCGTCATCAGAATCGATTTCTTCTTCCTCTACTTCATTTTCAATATGAAATCTGTTGGGATTCCTCTCTTCTTCAGCTTTTTTCATATCCTCTTCCCATTGTTGATCTAGTTGCCAACCTGATGTCAATAAATAAATGTAAACCTCTAGAAGTTAATCAAACTGTCATTACTGTAAATAATCTCCTCGATCGTGCATAAAGACACAAGAATCCCCAAATCCACAATAACCTGTTTCTTTGTAGTCTTTACATATTCCAGCAGCATAATCAAATCTACATGATATTTTTACATTTGACACTGCTCGTAATGGACCTGCTCGTAACCCACCAGCATTACTCTGGGTAACTTTTTCCTGCTTTTTGTTTATAAATTCGTTATAACTGTTTAATCCTTGATAAAGTCCATCTTGGGAAGTTGATTTATCCAACTGATCAGCATTCAACGTTTCTCCATCCCTCCCATCAACATCCAGTCTTCGAAATGCAGTATTTTCCACAAGACTTACAGCAGTTCCTGAAGATTTAAAGGCAACACCTAGATGAGTCATTGAATCATCGATTTGTTCATTTTTTTGAAGGTCTTCAACCTTTGATTTTTTCCTAGATTTCTTCAAGTCAGAAGCTGAAATAGTAACAGTATCCGTCCCATCATTCTCTTCATCAGATGCATTATTGAGTCGTTTTCTTATTGTCTTTTTTGGTTTTTTTGATTTTTTGAATGTCAGCTCTTCCATGAAAAATTTACAAAGGGAAAATTTCAATTTTTGATGAGTTTGAAATCATCAATTTATTAGAAATGGGGTTTTAATAAACGAAAGAACTTTCTATGCAATGAATTTTATCAAGTAGAATGTGAAGAATTACTAACAACTTTATTTTAAAAAAAATCACGTATTTAGTCTAAATTACTAGGAATAAAATTAAAACTGTGGTTAAAAGTTAAACACATGCTTTTTGATGACACATTGGATAAGATGATGATTGTTTACATTGATTGTCTGATAAGACCCAGTCATTTTATGGAAAATCAACCCAATACGAATTACAATAATAAATATAAAAACTTACGAGATAATACTAATATCCACTTCCTTTCTTTACCATCAAACTAACATTTTTTTAATATTTTTGAGCGTGTCGTTTGTTTTGTCGTGGCTGACAAAACTCTCCATTCTTTCAATAAATTGTTAACGAAGACACAAAATTGAGTATGAAAGAGAAAGAGCCAATATTACCCACTCATGCTCTCACATTGGATGCCATAGATTTAGAAATTGCAAAGAGAATGGCATTAGTTAAAGATTATTATTTGGTACAAATGGATGACCCAGAACTCTCTTCACGTTATGATATCGTAAACCAAGCACAAACTAGAGCAATTAAAACAGATTACAAGGAAAATACTTTCAAATTATATGATACCGCCCCTACCTTCACAGTCGAAACATCTAGAGGAGAATGGATAAATTTAGATGATTTGACTCAGAAAGCTCATGTTTTAATCATCTTTTGTATAGGAGGATGGAGTGTTTACTGCATGTCATACTTGGCTATGTTACAGAATTCAATACCAATTTTTAAAGAAAAAGGAATGGAAGTTTTGGTATTATCTGCCGAATCAACTCATGCTATTGCCAAAAATGAAAGAAAGTTCAATTTATCTCCAAGTTTACATTTTGCAAGTGATCCACTATGTAAAATAATCAAAAAATTTGGTTTAGCTAATGAATGGACTCAAGCAGAAATGGACGCAATGGGAGAATTGTGTGGTTTCTCTTGGAAGGATTCTTTTGGAAAGTCGGCTAACTGTATAGCCGTCCCAGCAGCATTTTTAATACAAAAACAAACTCGAAAAATATTTTTAACACAACCAGATGTGGATTACTCTAACAGAACTAAACTGACAGATATCGATGAAGCTTTAGATAGGTCTATAGCAGATTTTAACTCGCAAAATAATCGAGATAGAATGAATCTGGCGGTCCTATCAAGAAACCCTGCTGCATTTGATATTCGATTAAAGAACTTGACAAAATCATTAGAAGATGGTATCTTTATATGAATTTTAATAGCTAGTTTCTTCGGACGAAATTGATTCCGCAACTAAAGAACTATTGACATTTGATTACAATAAGCCAAGAGTGGGATTTGAGCTATTTTCCATGAAAGAAACTAGACATAGAAATCCCGCAAAAACTTTAATTCAATCAGGGACAAATTCAGTTGTGCCTGCTACTAAAACTATCACCAGAAAATCTAACGGAACTACCAGAATTACCAATATGAGTCATACCCCAAATCAAATTGCGCAGATGCCACTAGCGAGTGCTTTTACGTTATTAAATCCAATAGCGCAATCAGTTGATCTGTATAGCGTGCTAAAAGCTTCACATGTTATATTGGCATTTCAAAAAGGCAGTTGGATAACATGTTCTAAAGTTTTGAAAAGTTTACAAAAACAATTAGGATTTTATTTTGGGAAGCAAACAGTATTATTGTCCGTATCAACAGATCCGTCTTCATATATTATCCATATGGTACTAAAGTATAGAATGTCATTCCAAATTCTAAGCGACCCAAGTAACCAAATTGGGACGCAGTTTGGTATAGGAGAGCAGATTGATGTGTCAATTCCTCAAGAAACTCCTATAGACGAAAAAGGCAATGAAATAGACAATGGTCATTTATCAATTTTTATGATACAAAAGAAAACTGGCAGAATATACCTAGCAGAACGTGATTGGGACTTACAAAAGTCAATTGCCTCTTCATCATTTATGGACATGTTACGGAAAATGTACTGTGACTCTGATGCCAATCAGGAAAAGAAAGAGCAATTGAAAGATGAAAATTGAACCCTAATTGTAGTATATAAATTATAGTTACATCATGATAAGAGATTAAAGACGTGTACCTTAATTTAATATTGATATGTAATATACATTCTAGATTTTAAACTTTCGGTTATCTTTTTGATTGGTTCTATAGAATTTGCAATTTAGTCTTAATGTTAAAGTAGATGATTCTATTGACGCAATTGTTGGTACCATTAGTTAGACGAAAGCCAGATTAATGTCATAATATAATAAAACATTTACTTTAATGATTTATATTTTAGATTAAAAGAATGCGACAATTATATTAAAATACCAAGTGTAAATGCGCGTAGAATGAAACGTATAGATTACTTGAGTAGCAATTTTAAACGAGATTGAAGTTATTAAAGGATAGAATTCACAAATTATAGGAAAGAATTCGATTCCCAAGTGAATTAAAATTCAGTGTTATGTTTTGATGGCGTATAGATTTCCTGCCATTGTCAAAAAACAGAACGAATCTTTTTACGATTATCAACACGTCAACTCATGTCAATGGATGAGACAACCATACAGGATATAGACAACGAGCTGATAAGGAAGCTGGAGGGAGCTCAACAAAGCTATAACAAAGATATGGCTAGGGATACAGTTTTACACCAGAAGGGTGCGGTTTTTAATCGTGCTCAAAGAAGAGCTAATGAATCAAATGTTCAGAGTAGACTTTTTCAATTACAAGAAACTGCTCCAAATTTTACACTGGAAAATTCTCATTGTGATTGGGTAACACTAGACGAAATTACAGAGAATAAGCATGTTATCTTACTATTCTGCTTAGGTGGTTGGAGTGTATTTTGTATGATATATGTAAAAGCATTCCAAAGAGTCCTAACTTTATTCCCTGAAAAGCAAATAGCAATAATAGTCATCACAGGTGAAAACCCAGAAACTATACAGAAGAATGAACAAATGTACGGAATACAGATACATTATCTAAGCGACTGTGATTTTCGAGTGACCAAAAAATATAGAATAAATAACCAGTTGCGACCAGAAGAAGTTGATGCAGCAGAGAAATTATTGGATTTTAATTGGAAAGAATGTTTTAGCCGGAATTCTTATTGCTTACCAGTCCCAACCGGTTTTGTTATACAACGAAAGACAAGAAAAATATACTTTGCTCAAACTTCTGTAGATTATGTAAATAGAACGAAAATCGTTTATTTTATGAATGCCATCGATCAAGCAAAGTCAGATTACGATGAAATGATGTCACCTAATCCACATATACCAGAAAACATGATGTTGAATCTAATAGGAGCTGAAATAGAGCTTGAGGCTTCAAAAGGATCTAATTTCGACCTGATAGGAGGTATTCATAACATAATTAACTGACTCAAGGTGTAATTGAAGCAGAATCAGCTCATAATATTTTTCAAGATGAAGAACTAAAGCAATTAAAAGAGAAAGCAAAAAGGAAATTATTAGTAAAACCTGCCAAGCATGTATCGTTTGGAATTGTACATTCACCATATGAATTCCCACAGTTATCCAATTACATGTTTGGGATGGGAGCAAATGGGTCACAGCGGAATGGCCCATTAGCGAACGAATTCACATTAAAAAGTCACAACGGAGAAATTTTTGAATTAGATAAAATGGCAGAGAATAAGCATCTGATACTGGTCTTTTATAGAGGGGATTGGACTCTTTCTGATGTTAAATTCATGCAATCGTTAAACAAAGCTATCAAATTCTTTTTCGGTTGGCAAGCTTCAATGGCTATCATAACATCTGAATCCCATGATATAATCATAGAAGCCATTATCACATACGGGCTGCAGTTTCTTATACTACTAGATCCAAAAAATGAAACATCAAAAGCATATGGTATAAGTAAACTACAAAAGGTGGATCATAGTCACGAAGCGCTTCCATGGGAACACAATTCTTTTCATACAGATTTCACGTTTATTGGAGTTCAACAGGGTACAAAAAGAATCTTTTTCCCAGACCCAAACAATCCTGATGTTATAATGCTTGATGATTTGTGTATCTTAATGGACGCCTTACAAGACTCTGTAGCACCACAGCAACTATTAATGAAGAAGAGGAGATCAAGAGTGGTAAAGTAAATACGAAGATAGAGAAATTCATTATTCCATATTAATGTGCCTTGTATAATATAATAAGTAAACAGAGTTATTGTACAGTTATAAATTGAATCTATCAAAGTAATGAGAAACCATAGGATTGCATTTGTTGGTCTCATTGGTGGCTTCTCAATCACAGTACAATCGTTGGGTCAAAGAGGCAAACACCAAAAGCTTAAACTTACCCAACTATTTCATGAAGCTGATACTTCAGTTAAGCTTGCTTCTGGTGGTTCTTGCTCAGAGCAGTAACCTTCCACCTGGTGTTCCACGAGGTGCATTCAATCCTTTGGCGTGGTCACAACTAATTGATTATCGGTATGGACATCTTATTAATCATAGTGATTGTCCAGGTGTTAATACTACCCAAAAATGGTGTAAATATCCAGGAACTCCATTATCTGGACAAGTTACTTGGACTTGTCCTGCTGGTAACTTTTGTGTGGGGTAATCTGCCATATTTCTAACAATAGACCTGGAGAAATCTCATCATGTACACCTGGGTTTTTTTGTCCTAATGATACAACGCAGGCAATATATTGCCCTGCAGGTTTTGTTTGCGAGTAAGGAACACTTTCTTCTAATTCAAAGTAATGATACAACTACTATCAGTCTATGCCCTAAAAACAAGTTCTGTCCTAGAGGTACTGTGTTTCCAAAAAAATGTGGGTATCTTGCATTTTGTCCCGAAGGTTTCTTAATTTTTCTCATTTCTAGGAAGTGAGAATGCAGATAAATTCGCAGTGGTTGTAGTTTTTGGATTAGTTTGTCTGACAATTTACTGTCTGTATGAATTAAGAGAAAAGGCGGAGCATCTGCGAGAAATAAAACGAAAGAAGGAGTTGGCATTAATCCATGATATCAGTAGACATGCCGAAAAACCAGAAATACAAAGACTGGAAAAAACGTTTGACATCGAGTTTGAAAATTTGGGGTTGAAGTTACCTAATGGAGTTGAAATTATGAAAGGTGTTACTGGTAGTTTGCGTTCTGGTAGATGTTGTGCTATTATGGGACCTTCTGGTTCTGGAAAAACAACGTAAATTACACATACTAATTTCAAGGTTTGTTACATTATTGACGGGAAAAGTATCTCGCACTACAGGCACTGTTAAATTAAATGGCGTGAAAGATGAACTCTCAAAATGGTCTAAACTTATTGGCTATGTACCTCAAGAAGATATCATGTTGAGGGAATTGACTGTTCGAGATATTTTAATGCACTCCGCTAGAATGAGGCTGCCTTCCAGTTGGGACTATCACAGGGTTAAACGCAAAGTGAATGAAATAATAACATTCTTGGGTATGGCTCATGTATCCAATTCAATTATCGGTGATGAAACTCGAAGAGGAATATCTGGTGGTCAAAGAAAAAGGTATTTAAAAATTACTTAAGTTTAAGAGTAAATATCGGAATGGAACTTGTTGCAGAACCATCTGTGCTATTTCTCGATGAACCCACATCTGGTTTGGACTCTTCCACGGCATTTGAAGTTTGTTCCAACTTAAAACAAATTGCGCAAAGCCAAGGATTAACTGTTGCAGCTGTCATCCACAGTCCTTCCCCGGCTACATTTAGGCAGTTCGATGATTTTCTTTTGTTAGGTAAAGGTGGCAGATTAGTCTATATGGGACCAAGAGATAAAGCATTAGAGTATTTTGCTCGAATTGGATTTACTTGCCCGGCAGATGAATCCCCCAGTGATTATTTTATGGATGTAGCAAGTGGATTTGTCCCATCACAATTTGACCCTGCATTTAAACCTCAAGATCTTTTCACATACTGGGAAACGCAAGGTGCTCAATTTGCCGGAAAGAAAAAAATGACACCAGAGCAAGCGCTTGCGGCTCAATTAAAGCACCACTCATCTATGAAAGTAGACAATGGTGATACACCTGCTGCACCAGAAAGAAAGGCAGATGATTACTACGCATTTGCTGATTATATTGTTTCAGGGATTGCTTACGTTTATTTGGGATTCAAAGCGTTTTTTGTGGATGTAGCAACAGAGTTTGGAGAATTTTGTGTTTCAATTATATACATGTCCATTGGAAAACAAGATCCAGTTAGACAAAACCAACCATTGTATTTCCAACTTTGGTTCTTAATGAAACGCGCATATCATCAAGTTTACAGTTCTGCAGAAGCCACTTTAGTAGATTTATCTTTAAATTTTTTTGCTGGTATTTCAACCAAACTAATATTAGGCGCTTTTATATCCGTCGCTATCCAAAAATTTGGATATTTGGGTGGTTCACCTAAAATTATGTGTGCTTGGGCTCCTGTTAATGTTCAATATCAATGTTCAGCCCCAACAGACCAAATAGGGTAAATCACAACCAGCAAATTAATAGCTAGACTTGCTGCCATGTTCATATGCCTCGGATGCATGTTTGCAGGAATCTCCATAGCAGGAAATACGTTTGGGAAAGAGAAAGTAGTGTATTGGCGAGATACTGCTTCAGGAATGCCAGTTCTCCCATACTTTTTTGCTAAGTTTATAATTGATATTCCAAGAATTGTCATTGGTGGTTCAATGTTTTCTCTAGCATTGGTAGTATTTTTCCCATATCAACAGCCATTTGTACGAATGTACGGCATGGTTATTATCTTGTATTTCTATTCATTCGCTGTTGGGTACTGCCTTTCTATTTTTGTAGAATTTTCCAAACTAGCTATTTTTGGAACTGGTATGTCACTCCTTTGGGCTCTGGTTTTATCTGGTGTAATGGTAAATTTATTGAATACACTGACCATAGCCACAATTGTGGGATGTACTTGGCCATGGTGATACGGAGGGATTCCCAAGTGGTATTCAATGGTTTTGGCATGTCTCCGCACCCAGATGGTTGATTGAATCCTTTTACATCCAAGAAGTACAGCATTTGCCTTTTGTTGAAAAGTTTGGAAAAGCGAGCAATAACTATGACTTTGATAATTATGAACTTGATATCAAAAATGCCATTTTGATCAGTCTTGGCTGGTACTTTATGACCCTGTTAGCACTGAAGTTAGTCAATCGTGCCAAACAAAAGTAACTCAACTCATTTACCCATATTTTTAAATATATTTTGTCATTCCACTCTCGCGAAAGTTTCTGATAAGGAACAGACCCAGCACAGACCTCTCCAAATCAAAGAACCCAAACTTAATGCACCATAAGTATAGGAAAACACTTTTCACATGGACACCTACAATCCAAAGTGATTTCGCTGTCCAAACCTCGCATGATTTCTAAAAATCAAGTAATTTTCTCACACGTTTGTATCCTCAAAACGTTGCCAAACAGATTAAAACGTTCAAATTTTTTTACCCATGAGATTGTGAATGAAAACAATACAGACAGTGGCAATGAAAAGCGCATACTCGCATAGTCGGTAAGTTTGAATGGTATTCATAGTCAGATATCCAAAAGTGGAGTTGATTACTAATGGCGAGTTTAAATCACCTATTTCCCCAGTAGTCTTGTGGTAATTGTCTTAACTAATGACAGTCATGGTCTATTCGGCTATTCAGAAAAGCAGATTGCTACGTTACAACTTCAGTATTGGAGGTATTGGTTCACATCTATTTATCAGTCACAGAGGGATCAAAGATGTCCTTTTACATAGAGGGTGTGAAGTTTACTCAACTGGTGTAGGATCAATTAGCTCAGTGAAAGAGAGAGCAGTAAATTTACACAAATTTCTAGAGCAGAATTTTAGAGTAAGCTTAATTGTTTGTTGAATCAAAATAGGGAAAGGAGGTAAGAATCAGATTGAGTGTTTATCGTTTAGATTAATTTAGTTGCACATTCGATGGGGTATGTTAAATATGAAATAATTCTAAAGTGGACTTGACTGCAGATACCTAATTTCCCACATTCCAAACCGAAGTTACAAAATCTTGTCTGTATCAACAATAGCTACACCACACAGGTACATTTGAAGATATGTTCATTGATACCAAGAGGTTCATCCTTCATGGATTGGGTGAGGGATAAAGTTGGTGTTGGCCATCTATCTCAATACATTCGACGAGAAACAGAAGATGTTGTGGTGAGCAGTTGTGATTTTATGGAAAAGAATATCCTAAAGAGCCAACACACCACATTGCAGAGAATCATTCAGCCATTTGATGCATTAGCATTTACCAACTTAACGAGAGATTATTGCAGGGCGTTCAACAGTATTACTCATGATGACCCAGAAGTTTATTATTCATCATATGCTGCAAGTGCAAATATGGGTATCTTATCACGGCTTGCTTTCCCATTTCATATTGTGCGGAAATCTGAAGGTGAAAATGATGGGTTTGTTTCCGTAGAATCGGCTAAATGGGGTATTTAGAATTAGATTTAATCTTAGGAAACTTTCGTGGAGTAATCGGTTGTGACCACTGGGATTTAGTTCCTGCAAAAGTGCCACGTCTTGGCAATTCATTCAGTCAAACTGATTTTTATTTAACACTAATTACTCATTTAGCAAGTAAAGGTTATTAGATATGTTTTTGCCCAATATATTTACAATCTTTTCACATGACTTTTATTTTAATCATCAAAGTCACTTATATCGTCAAAAACCATTATCTGTTGTGATTGTTGTGTCTTTTGAGGGGTCTGATTTAATACTTCAACCTTTGTGTTCATATTATTCAAGAAGTCAATCATTTCCTCTGATGGAGGATCTGATTGTGCATCAGTTACATCTGGGTTCCGCTTTTCTGGAGGAGTAATTGGAGCACTAATTTCACTAATAGGAAAATCGGATAATGAACTTGCACAAGAGCTAGATTGGGTTTGAGATGTTTCTGTATTTCGGTTGTGATTTACCGCTTTTGTTGGCTTTAATGTGATTTTCGATTTGAACACTTTTGGTACTTCTGCACCCTCTTCCTCTTCATTTAACGCTTCTAATAGCGTATTGGACTTAGGCACGGATCTAGGTACAGCCTTTGATGGTGTTTTATTGGAAATAGAGGATGCAGTCTCGGAAGCACTAGTCTCAGTTCGTGATGCTTTGATTGAGGAATAAATTCCATCACTTGACTCATCTTCTTCTGATTCAGAACCTTCAGTTTCAGTTGAACTGGAATCATCTTCACGTCTTTTTTTCTCTGTAGGTGATTGAATCGGAGCGGTAATCATACTTGGGCTTTGGACCATTTTTGACTGTTCAAGTATCATACTCTGAAATCTTTCGTCCGCGCTTTGTTTCCTACGAAGTGGATTCATTTTACTTGCTACATCTTTGAAAGTGTTAAAAATTGTTTCTTTTGCTTTAATAGAGAAGCTTCGCTTAATGCTTGCCATTGGTCCAGAACTCTTAGTGGGTGATGTTTGTGGTTCTATTTCATCACTTGGTGATTGAGCGCGAGAGTTACTTGAAATAGAGCTACGAGAAGGAGAAGTATCTGAAATTGATTTTGCATCATCGGATGCACGATCTTCAAAATACCACTTGCGTGGATAATTTCTTTGTTTTGTTTCTAGCTTTGCCTCATCAGATATTTTTACTGACTTGGTCGGAGAGCCTATGAATTATTAGTCAACTAAGAATTACTTGACGTTCTTGGGCTTTTTAAACCGACCAGAGAAGATTTTACCCCCGTATCAATTTTTAACGGTGGGGGACCTGTTCTATATCCTTGACTGGATGCGGCATCAATTTGAGTTGAGATAAAGTTTCTCATTTGATCATAACAAGCAATGGTGGTTGATTTCTGTCGGTGATCATCAATCAGTTCTGATAACTGTTCACAAATAATTTTCATCGCTGGATTCTTATGTTTTTGTGCCATAGCTGTTTGAGTTACTCCATGAGAAGCCAGAAACTGCTCTACTTCCAGTTTGAAAATATTTTTTTGATTGTTTATTTCGGTAACGGGATGATGGAAGATGCTGCTGGCAAATTTGGAGTGAGGATTAGGAACATCTGTATTTTTTAGTTTCAAGTTGCAGTTACGAGTATGCATATTCAATACTTTTACACAATCTTTCCAATCAATCCCCTCTATTTTTTTCTTTTCTTTCACAGACGATACAGGATTGATTGGTTTGGGTGAATTTCCACGTTTGATAATTTCGTCAACAGGTTTTTGTCTTGGTTCTTCTCTTATTTCTTTGGCAGTCTTTTGAGGAATTTCAACTGCATTTACTTGTTTGCTTGGAATTACAGTTGTCATTGTGGTTTCTTTTCCCTTTGCCACCTCTTTCATTTCATGCTCACTAAACTGTTTCTGTATTTTCTGTTCTATTTCAGCTTTCAGTCTATCTCTTTCCGAATCAAGTTCGCTTCTTAAAGTAGTTGCGAATTTGTTCCTTAAACTTTCAATCTCTCTTTTTGCAATGTCCAGTTTTGTTTCTAATATATGAGAATTTGTCTCCTTTTAAAAATTCAGCAAATTGTACTTACATTTTGAGCTTGCATAGTACTTCTGACATTATTTAGCTCCTCTAAAAATAAAGCTTTCATATCTTGAAATTCTTCATGATAACGTTTTTTTTCAACCAAAATCGCCTCTTCGATCAATACCTTTGATTGCTCTTTAGAAAGCTTCTTGTCTGTTTCTAATTCTTTTGATTTCTTCTTCTTTACATTTGCGACATTAAGATTAGAATCATCATCATCGTCTTCAAGACTACCCATGGTGGGAAGCTTTGCTGTTTGCGAATGCTAAGTGAAGTTAAACCAAATCATCATACCACAAGTGTTTCTAACGCTTGTCTGTCTTTTCTCAACATATTTTTCTCTTCTTCAATCTCTTGATGCATTGCAGCCTTACAATTTAGAATGGTTTGAAAATAACCTTCAACTTTTGTAGCTCTTCTTCAAATCGCAAGCGTTCTTGTTTATTTTTGTCGTCTATTAGTTTCTAATATTAAATAAAACTTGATACATTTTGTTCTTTTTCGACCAATTTCGATGTAAATGATTCGATGAGTTCCGCAACTCTCTTTAATTCTTTAACTGATTCCGTCTCTTTTGGTAGAATGTTCACAGGAGCTTCTTCGATAGCAGATATTTGAATCATATCTGGGTGTCTTCGTTGTTCATGAGCCAGAAGGTAATGATCAGAGGAGAAAACTTTAGTACAGTGTCTACATTTCTAGTTATTAGGACTGATATGCTAATTACATGATAAACAACATTTTTGGGCATTCCAGGTTGGTCCGAATTACCAGGAATTTTGGACACCAATTGATAAGCAAACAGAGTTTTCTTTAATGTCTTGAGTTCTTTCTTTAAGTCGTCTAACTGACTTTTCTAGGATTATTAATTTCATTTTAGTTAGTACCAAGATTGTTTCTCGTTCTAAGGTCACCTTTTGATCCTCTAAAATCGTCTCATAATCTGTGCGAGTTATTTCTTGTTGCTTCAGCAGATGCGTTTGAGAATGTAACAAGAATTCGATAATCAACTGCGAAATTTGAAATAGTTTAATTGCACTTGAATCAATATTTTCCAATCCTATCTTATTAAACACATAAAATTAAACCTTCTGCCTTAAGATCACAAAAAGTGACTGTTTCAATTAGCTTTTGTAAATGAGAGATATCCGTCTGTGTATAGTTAGGTACCATATATTTAATACTTCTTGAATTATCTTATCAACGTCAACGTTAGCCAAGAGTCTCCAATCTACTCGCTTACGTTTTGGTTTAAAAAAGAATTCAGTTATTGGTGCTTCATCTGGTTTGTAGGCTGATCGTTTGGTTTTAACTCCTCGACGATTTGTTGTCATGGTAATGGAAACGCGATTGTGTTTATCTCAGTTAAAACAACACGCATTAAAATTTTAAGATACATAATATATTAGAAGATATGATTTTTAATATTGCTTGAAATATAGCAAAAGTACATCTCATGAAACTACTGACGTGTGACTACCTAAAAATGCTTCTTCCTTTGCCAACATAAATCGCGCATTGAACTTTTCCATAAGCAGATGGTCAGCACTGCTGATTTTCTTGGCCTTTTTCCATGCTGATAGGAACTCTTTATCAACTTCTCCATTATCTGACATTCGTACCCAAGATTCTTCTCTTGCTTTTTTTTGCTGAAATTAGAATCATGATCATTACTCTTTCTCTATCTTCCTCCATGCGTCGAAGTATTGCATCTTTTGAGAGTGGCCCACCAGCTCTTTACTTGTTAATAATACTTAATATACTGTGACTTTTCTTCTGCCAATGAACCCAAGAATTGACTTAATCGCTCATGCCGCCCCTAAAGTTATTGAAGTTGAGATCATACAGTAGATATAAAGGACTTTGATTTCCAAACCATCAACACCTTTTTAACAGCAGCAATATTTGCCTTGCCTTCTTGAGATTGTAAAATACTTCCTTCCTTTCTTTGTACGTCAATAACGAGATCTACGATTTCTTCGACGATTTGCTTTGTTCCTTCAAGATACCCTTCAAAGTGGTATTTGGATGCATTTCGACAAATATTATCCAAGGTATAGAGAAAATTCAGCCTTCTCATTGTATCTGCCTTCATTATAAAAATCATATTGTTATTACCTGTTTTATTGCGTCCAACAGACCTTGAAATAGACCTTCATGGAAGTTTTTATGCCTATATGCATATGATGTGATATTGTGGATAACTCTAGCTGATGCATTAGTTTGCTGCTTTAGCATTTCTAAGAATCCTGTATGTATTTCGAACGGGTCCAAGTCTTCATCCATTGAATTTATTTTTTGAAAATTTTTGGGATTGTTTTCATTGGTGTAACATTTGAAGACACTCAAGATAATCCAATGGATATAGTTAACTTTATTAAGAATTAATGGGTCTGTTGACCTTGAATTTCAAAACTGCCATTACAACAAAGACTTTAATCCTAAACCTTTGAATCAAAGATCTGGCTGGTAATGGTGCATGAAAGTCTTTGATAAGCTTAACAACGTCTTGAACATTCATTGATTCCTTTTTCACACTGTGTTTGATCAAATTCTTGAATATTAAATCAATTTGAGACTTCAAAAAGTTTTTTTGATAGATGAGACTCTCACGATGCTTCTTTGACTGCTCTAACTTACAAGTTAGGTTTACGGTGTTGATGTTGGGTGGATATGATATTCGCATTGATTGAGGTGTTTTTCCACATTCACTAATCTGACCATCAATGTCACCCTTTTCTTTATACAAATTATAGTTGTTCTCTAGGATTTCCTAATCCGTTCACTATCAATATTATTACCTTGTGTTTTTTAATCATAGCTAGGATGATTTTAGGGTATTCATGAAGTGATAGATCTCTTTCCGCTATCAAATTCATCAGTTCTTTAGTTTCATCTTCGTTTATCATCAAAATGCTTTGGAGATTTTGTTCATGCCACAATTGTTTCTCCTTCAACGATTTCAATTTACTATGATTAATTTCATAATATTTTTGGTATTTCAATAGAGCTTCTTTGTATCTTTTTAGTTTTTCTTTTAATTTATCCATAGTGATAGACATCTGATCTTTTTTTTGGGCACTTAAGGTTATCACTTCCGATCCTGTGTTTGGAAGACCGGTAATATCTATACATTCATTTGAGGATCTCCTTGAATAGCTTGTACACAACTCCAATAATTCTTCAAACTCTAGCAAGTTAGGATTGGCAATATGTTTGGATTTTGCAATTTGTTCAAGACAATCAATTGCTTGAGCCAGTTTGAAGGCTGCATCACTTGTGTCGGGTTCTCTTAATTGATGAGAGGTGCTAGCAATGATTTTGGATTCTTTTTCAGCCTAAGAAATGCTTAGTATTCAAAGTCAATCTTTACTGAGCTCGTCAAATTCCTGGGGGTAGTGGTATTGCTAACAACAGATTCAAGAACAGCACCCTGATGTAAAACGACAGAATTGTTTGTAAGCTGGCTTGTAAGCTTGGCCTGTAAATACTGTAGATCATTTTTTAAAGATTTAATCTCTTTTGATAAATCTGCTTCCATTTGTTTAGAGAGTAACAATTGTTGTTTGTATTCCTTCTCTCTTTCCCGAACGTCATTTTCTATCATCTGAATGTTTTCACTGTATTTTCTAAAGTGATCTGATTGATCAAATTCATCCCGCTTCACAATTTTATTGGTCAGTTCCAACTCTTTCTTTTGAAGATTGTTTTGTAAATCGGCTATCTGATTTTCATTTTTAACGTTTTGAGTATTCAGCTTCTTGATTTCTATTTCTCTTTCCTCAGATGGGCTAATAGCGTTGTATTTGGTGGGTTCAGAATTTAGAATTGTTCTTGAATAAACTCTCTGTCTATCTAAAACATTCTGTGTAGAATTCTTTACATTATTCGGTACGACTTTAGTTTCGATTGGTAGTTCACTTGGAACGAAATTAATTTGTTCAATATTATTAGAACTCTTGAATGCAGTTGTTATTCTATCTTTCAGTAATATCAAATAATTAGTTATCTGTTTGTTTAATAAGGATATAATTATGGTTGATTGAGATTTTAAATCTTCCAGCGATTCGGTTGTTAATTCCACTTTCAACGGCTTGGTTTGTCCAAGAGTTCCCAACAATATTTTGCGCTGTGTATCGTTATAAATACCGACGTTTTCACTTTGGTTAATGAACATTGTATATATCATACCAAAATATCATAGAGCTAAATCTACCAAGGGTCGCAGAGAATTGCTTTAACAAAGAAGTGCTCAAATCTCCCTGTTTTACCAAGTTTAATGTAGATTTATACGGTGCTACATGAGGTAAAATATCCACAAGTGGAACTTTGGCAGAATCAATGGAAATAGGTATGGGGGATGTAGACCTGTTGATCTGTTTTTGAAATGCACTTTTGAGGGGAAACCGTTCATCATATGCTTCCAACAGTGTTTGAATTCCAGATTGAATTCGAAGAAAATGAGCAGGTTGGGTCGCGCATTCATTAGATATGTAATTATTGATATTTTCAATCACATCATTTGAAGATTGGGACTTATTTATCAAAAGCTTGATTTGATTAAGTATAAGCTCCATATCCTGGAGAATTTTCCAATCGTTATTCTGAAACTTTGATTGCTCTTGCTCAAAATGCAAAGGAGTTTTCTCCAGAGATTGACGTGTAACATTTGGTAATACAGAATTAACGGATTTGGACCTATGGTGACCCAAAGCTGTTGTCTTTCCTAATGTGAGCGTATCTGTCGGATGTTTTCCATGTATGGCTACTTCTTGACCATTTGTTACTTTCTGTTTCGTTTGAATTGGTCCACTATTGACTAAAGGCTTTTCTTCAGTAATTTGATCTAGACTATGCATTAGATTTTGTTTAGAACTGCCAGATGAATTTCGCAATCTTGTTGGTTTCTTTGGAAAATGAGGACTTGAGTATTTCCGATTTTCACTTTCTGAAATAGTAACAGGTTTCAAATTTTCTTCTGGTTCTCGAGTCTGTTGCATGACAAATGTTTGACTGCCAACAAGAGCAGTGCTTTTTATCGGCACTGCCATGTCAGAATTCACTTCTAAAGTTTCACTAACTGGACTATACTGATTTGATGGTGTTTGAATTGTAGCATTTGGCTTAGGGATGCCAACTGTCTCCTCCTTGAGATGGGTAATGTATAAATTGTAGAGAGACTTTATCTTACTGAACTGATTCAAAATACTGTGATTCTGGTATGATCCTTGTTTTTCAGTCGAATGAGCAGTATTTTTTTGATCCATAATCGATTCCTGTTCAAATTTGTTGAGTTTGAATGATGATTTTAGTCGAGACAACTCCTCCTGAAAGACTATGTATATCTCATTATACTGAGTTGAAATATTTTCGAGCTCTGCTCGAAGTAAAATGTTTTCATTTCTTACAGATTCCAGAAGTTGATTTTGATGGAAATAGTCTTGTTGAGACAATGATGATAATGAAGCAAGAACCTCTAGCTTGTTTTCAAACCCATTTCTTTGTCTGGTTACTATTTCATTTACAAATTCAATATATTTGTGGAGATCATTCCATTGTTTTGAAGAATTGCTTTGGTCGAACGTTTTAACAAGTGCTTTAAGTGAATTAGAAACCGAATCTAATGCCTTCATTTCATTATCTTGAGCTGATTGAATTGCAATTGATTTTAAGGTTTTGTTCTCTGCTTGCAATCGTTTGAGCATTGGCATAGAATCGTCTGTGGGAGACATTCCAGTGTTGCAATTCGTTTGGTTCATATCTATATTCACTGTTTGGTCTCTGGTGGGAACTGCAGTCCGCTTCGGATCAACCAAAGTTGTGATCGTTGATTTCAAATCCAACGTCGCGCAACTTTTGTGGGATTCTTTGACAGATTGTAATACACTTGATCCATTCTAGTCCTTCTTTAGTGAAAATAGATGATTACCGTATTTCTATCCTTTGTTTTTACCCTTTTTAACCTCGGTATCCGTGTTCTTTTACTGGTGTTTTGCACAGAACTTTCTATCTGATGTGCTTTCGTCTCACTAATACCAGACTTTGATATTTCAGGTAAAGTAAGTAGTGTGTTTTGAAGACCAATCAACTTCGCTTCTAATTGTTCCATTAACGTGTCCAGCTCATTATTTTGTGTTTTCGACTGATTTTGAATTGAATGAAATTCCTTGAAATCCAGCTCATGGGCATTTTGAAGAAGTGTTAGTAGATCATGTTTTGATTCCATAGTCTAAATTAAAACGTCCCATTGATGACGTATAAATACTGTTAATCAGCGTAGTATACTATGTAAAACAATGTTTCTTGGCATTATATCATAGACATTGCAGTTAATCTACTGAGAGACTTTTCACTCTATGGATCCAAAAGAAATTACCAAAGCAGTTATTGATAAATTCAATTCAATCGCCAAAAAGAAGATGATCAATGATAACTGGACTGTATTAGCTGGAATAGTGAAGAGTATTAATACATTCTTTGACCGAATAGACAACCCAATAGAATGTGTATCATTGGCAACTGGAGTCAAGTGCTTGCCAGAAAGCAAACTCCTTCCTAACGGTCTACTTATTAACGACTCGCATGCGGAAGTGCTATGTCGAAGAGCATTCAAACGATATCTTTTGGAACAAATAGGTCTTTGCAACAAAGGAACAGAATCTATCGTTAAAGTCAAGGATGGGATGTACAGTATTGACGGGATAGATTTCTCACTATATATATCTCATGCTCCGTGTGGTGATGCATCAATGATTGCTCTTGACCAACTTCAACCAAAAACTGATACGATTAATCATTCTGCAAAAAAGCAGCGAACCTCCTACAATGACATATCGAATACTAACGTAATTAGAGGGAGAGATAACTTTGAATTGTTGGGAAAATTAAGGACAAAACCTGCTCGGTTAGATGCGGAATCTACTTTATCACATTCATGTTCAGACAAGATTGCCAAATGGAATGCATTGGGGATAAATGGTGCATTGTTATCAAAATTCTTGCAGCCAATACATTTCCAAAGCATAATCATTGGGGAGTTATTTAATCAGTCAGAACTGGATCGTTCTTTATTGCATCGGACTAATATTAAGTTAGGTATATTACCAAGCCTTGACCATTAAGATCTTTATGAGACAAAATACCCACAGATTCTGGAAGCACCAATCAGCTTTGAGTTCTCAAAAGATACTCTTTCAAAAAGAGGGATTTCAAGCCCCAAAACAAGTGAACAGTGTAATATTTTAACGCTTATTATATCAGCATTTAATTGGATAAAGGGTGGAAAACTTGAAGTTATAGTTAATGGAATGAAACAAGGAGCATCATTGAAAAATCTAACTTGCAAAACATCGTAGGTTAAGATATGAAGCTAATAGTTACAGCTCAAGGCTTTCAAAGTTTAATATTTACTCATTATATATCGACGTTTTGGGGCATGAATTAGATCAACCCGTTTTATCTTATTACGCCGAAAAGCAAACCTCTGAGATATATCAAGAGGCAAAACAAGTTCTTTATGACCAGTATTTTACAGGGTGGTTACAATCAGACCCTTCCTTTGAATATTTCAAACTTACGTGATACTTAATGATGTTCGTATTTGGTTAATATAATGATGTGAACCGGAGATTTAGACTATTTGATCGGAAATTTTATGTTTATTCTTTAGCAATTTCAAATGCAGTGGAATATCGACCCTTACATAAATCTATGGGGAATATCATCTTATGGAATATTGGAAGGAGTTATGGTTATCTTATACTCCATAATTGGAATCGCGTGGTTTCTTCACCTAGGACTTAGTAAATCAGCTGAAATTAAGAAGATCCCATTATTTAAAGCATTAAGCTTGCTCTTTTTTACTGCAATACTTGAGCAGATTGCAACTTTGGCTGCTCAACTAGCGTACGAGTTAGAAGGTAACTAAAGACAGTGTCTCATTAATGAATAGTTACTATGCCGTACCCGATTGTTCTGTTATTTCTATCCAACTTATTCTTTTTATGGAATATCTCATATAGATATACATTGATGGTTTTGGTGTCTAAAGGTTGGTGTATCACAAAGGTAGATGTGACACGAATCTCTAAGCAACAAGCATTCCTTGTCGGTTCTGGATTGATGATAGTAGAAATTATGTTGATTGGACGCTTCCAAATTCAGATGGTGAGTTTCCTTCAGCTAACATAAGATCCTTTACGCATTTGTTTATGTGTTATTGACAAGATTCATCAATACTGAACTACAGGCCGCACAAGAAGATTTGAATTTGCAAAGGCGAAGATTAATGGTAATTTCTTCATGTACTTATTCAAGTCAAATCAAAACCCAAATGCGTCAATGCTTAAAGCTTTGGATAAAAAATCCAATTTATTACGTCGATTTGTGACACATAGTTCCATCTTCATGTTCTCCCGGCTCTGCAATACTGCCAGTCGTTATAGTGTTGCTCCATTTTATGCATTTACTCTGGATCAGTTTTGCTTAGTCGTGTATATAATTTCATGTGCAATCAATTTTCGGGTTCGAATTCCAGAGGTGGTAAAATTGAACGTATTGCCGAATGGAAGATTGGTGGCCATCAATGAAAATGACCCTGCTGTTGCGGTTAAACAGAATCATGATATAGAAATGGTAAATTAATAGTCGTACTCAACTTTCTCAGGGTGAACTTAAGGACAATAACAAAGATGATACATATGTAATACTTACACCTGTTATAAAGTCACAAAATTCCATACAAGTGCCATGCCGTCCAGATATCAGCTTAGCGACCCTGATCAGGACATCAACTAAAATCAAATAGATATTTAAACCGAAATAAACGCTTCTGAATACTTTCAGTATAATACCCCTTGTTTTAACTCTCTGTAAGCTCTAGCGCAAATGAAAAAGTTTGTCCGAATTCTCTTTTGTAGATATTTTATATGACAACCGAAGATGATGAGTTCTTTGATACCATAGATCAAATCAACTTGATTGAGCACACGCCTTCAAATTCTGATGATGAACCAGAAGTGATTGAAGTGGAAAGGGGAAACTTTTTAATGGATGAATGTAGGAAATACAGGAACTAACTCTATTTAGTTGTGCTGGGTAAATATTCTGATATCCAGGTTTGCTATTACCACATTTGACTTTAAAGTTAATTGCACTCGGGACCACGTATCAATTACATCGTATAGTTCTCACCCAATCACCAGTACTAAAAGAAATGCTGTCCCAAGATCAAATAATTCTTGATTTTGGTGTCTTTCCCATCTCTAAAGTGGGGTTTGATGTGAGGTTACTGACAAACTAATTTCAACTAGATTGCGTTAAAGGATATGTATCTTCTGCCAAACCATAGTAGAAATATCGACAAACAAAATATAATATCAGTTTTATGCGCTGCATGCTTCTTGAAGCTAACTGACCTGGTGAAATATTGTGAGCAAATGATACTGAACAGTTTTGCAAAAATGGACCATGTTATTCAGTTTTCGCATGATTTAGAATCTATAGATGTCGATGCTTTACAAAAATCAAAAACAAATGCGGAAGCTATACACCAATTGATTAAACTACACAAGAGACTACAAAATGCTTGTTTTGGTAACAGACTCAACTAACAATTCAGCAACCTTACTGTATTGTACTACACTTTGCCCAATTCATTCCGAAACATCATATGAGTTTATTCCAGTAATGTTTAATGACTAATGTGTTAGGGAGTGTTTTTGATGCCATCAACAACTTCACCAATCTCATTTTGTGTGTTTCTAGCACAATTGTCGATAGTTTGGATTGATAGAATCATCAGTTCTGATTTTTTACCAATCTCTTGTGAATTCGATAGATATGAAATGTTGAACCATGTTCTGAAATTACGAAAAACCCGACAGAAGATTTTCAACAATATTGATTGTAGCTCTGATTCAGAAACTCCAGAATCCCCCGAACCTGAAAAGACAAAAATAATCGCAAAAGTAGATCCTGCTCGTAAGTTTTGATGTGATAACAATAGCAAATTATACAAGCTCTTTTTTCAGCATTTTTGATGGAATGCTAAATCCATCGAAAAAACGGAAACTCGACGAGATAACCGATGTTGAGTATGAATCTTCAAGTGATTTAATTATGATGTCCAAACCTAAAAAAAAGATTGCCCAAAATATTACTCAACCGATCAAAACTCGTGTACCTTCAAATGTATTACAGACTCTTCTAGACAACATGTACCAAAAGGGCATCATATATACTTACATGTCATTTTGTCAGTTGGTATGACATGAATTAATTAATCTTTATAGGGAACTGTTAAAAGTGATGAAATTGTTCCGTTTCATCTTGCGCTGGAATCTCACTGGCTCCAATCTGAGATAGGAACCGCAAGCTCTCCGAATAGCATTAAGTTGCCAGTGTTTCGTTTCGGTCATCAGTTTCAGAATATTTCTGACTTTTTCCGAAAGTCCCCTACTCCTAAAATGATGGCATCTGATCCTGTCACTTGCGCTAATGTTCAGTATCGATTACTGTTATGTGTGGAAGAGGGATTGGATCAACAACCAGTGTTGAAGGCTTTATTGCAAAGAAGTCGTTGTAAGGGCCCAAAACTATCTTACAAGATTTATGCGTTTGACAACCGTTTACCGCTTGAGTCAGCAAAATTACGAATGATGCTGCAACCTACAACAATGTGCGAAGTGGATGGAAGTGGATATTCTAATGAGATACCTTTTGAGACTGTCAAATCTGAAAAAGGACATTTAGACTCAATATTTTTGGCAATCGCTATTGAGTTTCATAGATAAACAATATATATTTTAATTGTCGGTGATAAAATTAGTAAATAGTGCACATTATCATTTGTCAGTGATAAATTTAGTGATTACTGCTCCTACTGCAACTAAAGCTAATTTTGTTGAGTTACGGATAGGAGAATTAACTAGGCCAATCAACAAGCCAGTGTAGGCACCATAAGTCAAGTATTTCATATTTTTTGAAAGTCCGATAACCTGATCGTTTGAATCTTTTGAAAAATCTTCAACCAAATCTCCTTTCGAAAACAATGAACCATCAGCACGTTGATCAGATTTGATAGATTTTTCACTTTCAAGTGACACAATCTCTTTGTTTTTTCTAACAAGTTTTGGAATACGCTGCTGAGAAACTGTACCGTTCACATCAATTTTCGATAGAGATTCCGGTGTAATTTCACCCAATAAATACCATTTACTTGCCATTGTAATGGTTACCTCTATCTCCTGCCCCATATATAAAGGATTTTTTTCAACTAAAACTTGATGATAGTGCTTATTATGACCAACAAAATGCTTTCCATCAGTAGAAGATTCTGTAATCAAAATCTTTTGCTTCTTTCCAACAAGATAATCGTAAGAAGTGTAAGAATTAAAAAGTTGAGTGGCCCGACGAGATCTACATCATCAATGACTTGAGATAAAACCTACCTGTTCTTGACAATCTGTGTATTGATTCTTTTCATTCGTGCTGCAGGAGTACCCGGCCGTGGATAAAACTGAGATATGTGTAAAACTGAAAAATGATATTTTTCCAATATTCTCATTGTTTCATCAAAATCTTCTTCACTTTCGGTTGGGAAACCTATGAAATCAGCAATGTTATCTTACCGCAAATTACATCTGTTGCTAAGGTCATGTTTGGGACTCTTGCCAACAAAACATCACACACTTTCTCAAAGTCCTCAATCGTATATAACCGACGCATATCATCTAACACTTTTGTAGATCCTGCTTGTACTGGGACGTGCAGGAACGAGTAAACACGAGGGTGATTTAGGATTTTTGCAATATTCTCAAGATGTTCCAAAATGTATGGAGGGTTAGTCATTCCAATCCTCAACATAGCCTTTTTTGATGGATGGTTTTCCATTGCTTCTACTATTCCTTCTAGCAAATCAACAATTGATACACCAATGTCTCGTCCGTAAGCACCAATGTCTAACCCTTATAAACAAAATATGAAAATACCTTCCGAAGTTAGCCAAATTTCAAGAACGCCTTCATCTAACACACTTTTAACTCTTGCAATAATTTCTTCCGGAGAATAACTTCCCAAATCACCTCGCGCATGTTTGGTTTTACAATAAGTACACTGATTTAGACAACTAAATTATAATAAATTCACTAGAGAACTTACCCTTAAATATTAATTCATGATAATCTCACCTGTGTTAACAGGAATAATTTCAATGTATGGATTTCGTCGAATCTTTGCTAATGGTTAACAAGAAAGATTTACGTAAGTTAAGAGGGGCACCTCCTGCCTTTCTCTTTTTGCCGGATTCATCAACCTCCTTTGCATCTCTCAACAATTTAACGGTATTTCCTTTCAATGTCTCTTCAACAACGTGTACAACTTGGTCAATTTGTTGAACCTTATAATTTAATTTCAAGAAGTTTGTACCCCGATAACACTTAATTGCCTCCATTCTTCACCGCCAGTTTCTCCTTGTGGAACACATCCTGCAACAATAACTTTCTTTCCTGCGTCAATTCCTTTCTGGATGTCGTTTGCGAATGTTTGCTGAGAAGGTCCTTTGACAGTACTATCGAAATCAAAAACACTTATGATACCAAGAGTTTAATACCCAAACATCAGCATTCATTGATTGGTTTGATTCCAAAACAACTCCATAACCATCTGCAGCTAGCAAACCGGCCTAGAACATATGAATATAATAAATTTTATACCATATATTCACCATCACTATTGTTATGTCCACAACCCCACGTTTTAACGAAGACAGTTGCTTGTCCAGGTAAAAATGAAGTTGATTCTTTCTGTATAGTTTCTGGATTTGCATTCCGTTTTTTGAATGTCTTTATTGCTACTTGTCCGGTTGATTTTCGTTCGACATTTCCGTCTTCAGGTGGAATGATATCTTCAATGTCGTCCATTAAAAAAAAAAAAAAAGTTAAACAAATGTCAGAAAAGAGAGCAGCTGAAGAAGAGATTGAAGCAGGTTGGTGTTGAAATGTCATTGATGATCCTAGTAGCTATCAAGCATCAAAAAGTTGACTCGGAAATTGAAGTAAAAGCGGAAGCGGATAGTCCAGACGTTCAAATGACAAAACTTCGCTTAGGAAATCTGGGAAAGTTCATTTGCAGAAAAGTAAATCCCATGGTATTATTAATTGCTTAGGATGTAGAAAAACTCTTAAAGTCGTATGCACTTACTCCGAAGAAAGTCAAATGTATTCCAAAGGTATAAACAATAACAAGCAGAGTTAATTATTTAGAAAGATTTTGCTGTGGTAGAGTTTGAATCAAATGATGAGCTCCGAGCTGCTATGGAAAAACTGTCCAACCAAACTTA
Organism: Globomyces sp. JEL0801; assembly: GCA_027595885.1. Lineage (NCBI taxonomy): Eukaryota > Fungi > Chytridiomycota > Chytridiomycetes > Rhizophydiales > Globomycetaceae > Globomyces > Globomyces sp. JEL0801. The sequence goes on from JADGIX010000001.1 coordinate 134,392, forward strand.
CAAAGAAAAGTTAATGACAGTGAAAGTAGAGAAAGCCATTGTTAGGGACACAAGTGGACAATCTCACGTAAGAGAATGGGTTGATGATGGACGAACACCTGATGAGAAAATTCAAGACCAAGTTACACCATGTACTTATGATTGATTCATTAATGTATGAATAGTGTGGAGAGAATCATATGAGAATCAACTGGAATCTAAAAAACAAAATGTTGTCAGTCTTGTTAAAAAATTGACTAATGAATTGCGAAAGTTTTTCCCAAAGAGGAACTTCAACTCCAACCTTGACCCAGATGTAGAAGCTTTACCATTATTAGAACGTATTTCAAAAATGACTTCTGAACAACGCGCTCTTTATCAATTAAATTATCTCAAGAGTGAGGCCAAGCAAAATAATGGACTTATCACTTCAGTATCAGACATTTTGGCATCCCCAACTGTAAATGGCTATCGAAACAAATGTGAATTCTCGTTTGGATACGACCTGGAAGGAAATAAAACAATTGGATTTTTGTTAGGTTGCTTCAAAGAAGGGATGACCACTGTACTAAGTCCTCAAGTCTGTTTACACGTGTCACCTCAAGCAAAACTAATATCAAATATCCTTCAGGTTTACCTCTTTTTATCCTAAAACCAAGGAATTCATTCGTAGCTCTCCTTATAACCCATATGATAAATTCACTAAAACTGGAACTTTTAGAATTGCGCTTGTACGAACGCAAAGTACCGATCAAAATTTAGTTGCATTACAAATTGATCCAGAAGGTTTATCTGATGCAGAAAGGGAAAAACTTAAAACAGATTTCAAAACATTTGTCTTGGCCGAATCAATTTCTAAAGGATGCCCTATCCACTCACTTCACTGGCAGGTAAAATTTAGCGTTTTAAATATTTTAGGAAACTTCAGATGTGTTTCTCGGATTTAAAGAGGGTGTCGAAATGGAATTATTAGACGGAACACCAACTATCACTGAAAACTTGCTGGGCTTAAGGTATTAATTAAAACGTCCATCCTTACATTTATAGCTTTGAGATCTCGCCTGGTGCATTTTTTCAAGTCAATACAAAAGGAGCTGAAGTTTTATACAGTACCATCGGCCAAATTAGTCAAACACACGCACAGCTGGCTCTAAAGGAAGATGCCCAAAATGATGCTAAAGCTTCTTCTGGTGCATCTAGTCCTGGGGTTATCCTATTGGACCTATGTTGCGGTACTGGTACTATTGGTATTTCACTTGCTCCATACGTAAAGAAGGTCATTGGAATTGAAATGTGCGAGTCTGCTGTTATTGACGCAAGAAAAAATGCAGAAGCAAATGGTATGACCGTCATTTTGTTAAATTTTAGGATTGAAAAATATTGAATTTTTCGCTGGAAAAGTAGAAGATATGATTCATGGGGTCTTCAAAAGTTCAGTCTCCCCAAACGATAAAGTTATTGCTGTATTGGATCCTCCACGTGCTGGCTTACATCACAGTGTTATTAAAAACATTAGAGCATATAGTTCTCTAAAACACATTGTTTTTGTTGCTTGTGATATGCAAAATTCCATGCAGAATTTGGTCGAGTAAAAGATTTTTGTTACTAATTTTTTCAGTCTATGTAGACCAACTTCTGGAAAGTTCAAAGGATTAGCATTTAAGCCAACTAAAGTAATACCTGTGGATCTATTCCCACATACTAATCATTGTGAGATTATTATTGAAATGGAAAGATATAACCCAGAAGCCGATGATTCTCCATTGGATGAATAAATCTTTTTATACTCATTCTATTTTTTTTCTATTTGATTTATAGAGATTTATTCATCTTTAAGCAATGATGCCTTATACTGTTGTACAACACCTTGAGGATTTCCAGCAGCACCTTCAAACAACTTAAGCGAACCTCCATCACAAATCCATACTTCTGAGCAAACAGCATCCAAGAACTGTTGGTCGTGCGAAACGATACAGACTCCTCCTTTAAACTCTCTTAATGCTGCAGACAACGCATCAATAGAGTCCATATCCAAGTGACCTAATATAAGATTAATTTAAATAAATACTGGTAGGTTCATCCAAAACCAAGATATGTGGATTCATCATTGACATCCATGCAAAAACGACTCTCGACTTTTGTCCTCCAGAAAGGGTACCGATAGGTTGCATTGCAGTCATACCTGTCAAACCGAACCGACCTAATATTTTTCTATAGTCTTCTTCCAACATTCCAGGGAATTTCTTGGCTAAAAATGCTGCAGATGATGATGATAATTCTAACTGGTCCACGTGATGCTGTGAAAACAAGGCAAGACGTAGTCTACCATGTCGATGTGAGATACCCGAATTGGGTTTGTTTTCACCAGTCAATAAATGAATGAGTGTCGATTTACCTATTCTAATAAACATTAAATAAAAATTTACCAGCCCCATTTGGTCCAACAATGGCAATCTTGGAGTCCATTTGAACATCAAACGATACATTTCTCAAAATGGTACGCTCTTTTGTATATCCAAATGTAACTTCATTCATCTGTAAAATTGGTGGTGATAATTTTTCTGGTTCAGGGAATCTGAAGTATAAACTTTCTTGCCCTTCACCCATTCCTTCCATATCATCTTTGGGTATTTCTGGGAGCGGTCCCATTTTTTCTAATATTTTAATTTTCATTTGTGCTTGTGCAGAACGTTTGGCATTATATCGCCATCGATCAATAAAATCTTGTAAGTGCTGTCTTTGCATTACTTGTGCTTCATATTCTCGAATTAGATTTCTTCTCTTTTCAGCTCTTGTTCCAACAAAGTAGGTAAAGTTTCCTCTATATGCATCAAGTTGATTGTTGTGCAAATGTAAAATATCTGTGGTTACGGTATCTAAAAATGAACGATCGTGAGACACAACTAAAATAGTTGCAGACCATGTCAAGAAGTAGTTTTCAAGCCATACTACAGCAGGGAAACTTATGATTAGCAAATTTTGAATTACTCCAGATAGTTGGTGACTTCATCAGCAAGTAAGAGATCAGGACGACAAAACAAAGCACGCGCAAGCGCTAAACGCTAGAAATTATACAAATAAAAGATTTACCATTCGCCAACCACCCGAGAATGTCCTGGTGGCAGCTTGATGTTGCGCAGGTGTGAATCCAAGTCCATTGAGAATAGCCGAGGCCCTACTTTTTAGTGAATGGGATTTACTTTGATTCAGCTTTGTCTGATTCAATATCTTCCAACCGTTGATATACAACTTTCATTCTCTGACTCAATTCTGCGCTCTCTTCAACCGAAGTAGAAGCCTTATTTAATTTAATGTTGATAGTGCGTTCTTCTTCCAGTAGCTTCTCTCTTTCAACATCAGCTTGAAGTACCGATGTAAGTGCTGGAGTATCATCACCAATAATCTGAAACTATTAAACATGGTATAAGATTTACTTCTTGTTCAACATGAAGGACACGAATGTGAGGTGGGACGTAAAGTTCTCCATTAGAGATTGCTCTTAGCAAAGTTGATTTTCCAACACCATTCTTTCCGACCAAACCATACCTTCTGCCATTTGCAAGCAATAAGCTAGCATTTTGAAGAATTTTTCTTCCAGCAAATTGAATATCGAAATCCTGAAGTCTGATATCTTTACTTCTTGAATCCGCAGAAATGTTATGCTTTGCTTGATTAACAACCATTGATGGGGCCATTCCAGGATTCCATTCTGGAATAACTTCCCCATTATATAATCCTCTAGCTTTTCTCTTTTCTTCAATCTTCTTTTCTGCATTTCGTAATTTACGTTGGTCTACAGTTGATTGATTTGGGCCACGATTAGATTGACCATGACGAATATCCCCAGCTTTTGCTCCAAAGGTTACCGTATTTGAAGTAGACGAATGCATCTGAATAGCTGTATTTAACTGTTGAACTTCATCGTCTTGTTTATACTCTGGGTTTAATGCTGCCAAAGAATCGCATAACTGCATAATATCAGTGTCAGGAACATCGATTTCCATCAATAAAGGCGATAGAAAGTCATGAATACCGTCTCTTGAAAGGTCATTTGAATTATCGTCAAAGTAGGATAATGCCTAAATGGTTTAAGAAACAACAAAGATCAAACATAATCCATCAAGTCTTTATCGAGAGCATTTGTAGTAGTCTTTATAAGTTGTTCAATTTCTACTTTTGAAGGCATTTTGGATTGAAGTTTTTTTTTCTTTTTTTGAGTTCTAAAATCAAACAAAACAAAATGAAAGTAGATTGATTGTTTTATTTATAAAAAAAAGAATGAAATCAATGAATGAATTTGATTTTAGAAAAATGATCAGAATTTGGTTGAATGTCATCAGTGTATGAATCACTACTTGAAGATTCAATACTCGCTTCATCAGATGATATAGTATTCTCTTGTTCTAATATCTTTGGTTCCTTCTTTAATATCTTGAAATTCTTATTACTTGAGAGTAATCCAAATGGATCCGAGGAATGATTACCCATTCCTTGTATATTCTTGTGTTTTTTAATATCATCAATTTTTTTGTTATTTACATTAGATTTTAATGATTTTTGAATTTGTTTTTTTTTAGTGATGATAGGTTTGTTAGTTTTTTGTTGATTTGTATTTTTTGTTGCGAGTGGTTTTCGTTTAGGTTTTGGCATCAAAAGAAAGAATTTTACGAAAGTTTTAGCATCATAAAAATCAAAACATGAAATTTATGCAAATCAAAACAACTGATTCTCTTACTGTATTCAAGTAAAGGTGACTTATGGATGAATTCATATACAACAATCAACATTACAAATTCTATTAATTCTCATTCTATTCATATATAAACTAGTAAAATAAATATTACTTAAAGTAAAAGTCGTAAGAGAGACCTTGAAAGACCAATATCAACAAAGTGGCTTGACCATGTGGCTTAGTGCCACACTTTGAAGAGTATAAAAAGAATCACAAATTTCATAGAGTTATCATGAACACAGATGATTCTAATATCTCGGAATATGACAAAGTATTTCAGCATTTCGTAAACAATTTTAAATTTGCTTTCAAAATTCACGACTCAGTTACTGTTCACTTGGATGAAAAAATTTTATTGGACGTGGTGTCCAGATGGCCAACATTAACTGAAATGGACAATGTGAGAGCTGGTTTTCTTTTATCATTGTTACCAAGGAAGAGGATGACAGAACTTATTAGACCTCCTGCTGAGCAGGTAACCACATTACTCTCTAATGGAATTTAGCTCATCGAACTAGCTTCTCACGATTCAAATTCTTACATATCTCTAATCGCAAAGTTGATGAGCACAGTACCTGTAGATAGCTGTATCAACTTGCAGGCCCTAGACTCAGTACCAGAAGTGTCTGATTTTACAAATAGATTCATTTCCAATTGTAGGCTAATTATTTTGTTTGATCTTTAGATAACTCCTCCGGTGTTTTCCCAGAGGAAATTCTATACCTTTCAGCTAAATCTCAACTGGATATTTCTTCTGTTGGCTTTCAGTCTCAATCCAAAATTGTTTATAAATCGGATTTTACTTTACCCACAGAAACCGAAAGACTTCAGTCTTATGGAATAGGAGACTCGATGGATTACTCTTTATCAAGTAAATAAATTTTTGCCAACATTATAGCGACTAGATCAATCACACCACCGTTATCTAATCCTACGATACCCCCTCGAAGAGCGCCAACTAGCTTGTTTATTCCGGCAAGCAAACCGTCATCTTTTGCAGCAATCAAATCAGCACGGCCTGGAAAGTACAAAAAAGAAAAATTAACAAATTTTTTGGATTTTGCTGAATTACAGGCATTAACAAATGTTCAGAAAAAAGCTGAACAAGGTAAGAAAGATTGTAACTTTTTTAACATTAAAGATTTGAAGAATGAGAAAGAGCTGAAAGCACAAAGTAAGTAATAATTGTGATTAACCTTAATTAGGTGCAAAGGCTAACCGAGAAGCACAAAAAGAGGCAAAAGAGAAAGAGCGTGAAGAGAAGCGATTGGCAGCAGAAGCGAAAAGAGAGAAAGAAAAGGACCGAAAGAGGAGAGTTTCTGAATCAGATGGTATTTTCAATCGAATTCTTAAAATAGCATCTGCTAAAAGGGTGAAGATTACACCAGATCAATCTAGAACAAATTCTTTGGTATCTCCACCTGTTGTCACCGATGTACCAGTAGAAAATGAATTACAATCACCAAGTAACAGACCAGATGTTAGAACTGAAACTCAAATACAAGAAATCACAGAAGCTGCTCCATGCTTAACTCCTGAGGAACGTGAATTGATTTTGAAATACTTGAAGGGTCACATTGGTAACTATTAGAGTATTAACATGTTAGTTCAATCAGACACCATGCAAGAGTTTAAATTAAGCGAGCGAATATTTATGGATAATGATGTTAAAAAGATAGAGAGTCACTATATAAAACTATTCTATGCTACTAGAGCTTGGAAGAAGGTCAAAAAAACTAAACGATACAAAGAATGAATCTATCATATTAGTTATAATAATAAATATATTCTTTTCATAAGTGGAATGTCATGTGAGGTGTAAATGTGGTTTGGTTATCCATTGTTCAATAATTTTTCCAAATGGCTCAAAAGAAATTCAATAAGGACGCAATATCTCAACCTGCTGGATTTAGGTAGTTTCCATTCCAAAAAATCTAAAGTTTTTAGCCATTTATTACATATTGATAAAAAAGGTGTACGTGTCGAAGAGATGCCAGCACCAGCATCACAACCATCCAATCTAAATAGAAAGACAACCGTGTCTAAAGACAATCTATCAACCACTAATAAATCAGAAGCGAATATATCAGATCGATTAAGAAAATTAGCGTATTGTTTTGTCGTTCTAAATTTTCAGGTCTGCCGAAGTCTTGTTAGGATCAAATAAATCCATTGATAAAGGTAGCCATGAAAGCTAGAACTTTAGATCTAGAGTCAAAATACAAATCTGAACAGGACCTTACAAAGAAGAACACTAAAAAAAAAGGATCAATAGTAATTTCCACACCGACAAATTTTACGTGATTTTTACAATTATCTAAAATAGTAGACATGTACAACATATGGACAACTCACCGATGAAAGTTGGGTTTAAAAATCCCACTTCCCCAGTATCTCAATCATTACGGTAACATTGTCCAAACTAAGCAATATCAGATCTCTTACAATTGGACATGAAAGTATTCCTGAACTTTCCATAGAATCAAATGATACAAAAAAACAGACAAAGTTTTCACAAAAATTAGATTCTGTCTTATCAAACTTGTTTACATTTAAAACTACTACGGCCAGACGTAAAGCATTGGCCCAGCAAATGAATGAAATGATCAGCGAGGATGAGAAGAAAGCATTAAAGCAAGAATTTATTAATAAGGAATCTGCAACTTCAAGACATAAAAATGCAAAAATGTCTGTAAATGATTTCGAAGTCATCAAGACCATTGGTTTGGATAATACATAATCTAACTTGTTTAGGACATGGAGGATTTGGTGTAGTAAGATTAGGTAGAGTTCTTATAGTTATTAATAATATCAGTTCGGGAAAAGGCAACAGGAGAAATATTTGCAATGAAATGTTTGACAAAATCAATTACAGTAGAAAAACATCAAGAAAGTCATGTTAAAAATGAGCGTATTCTATTATCTATTGCTTCAGAACTTGGTGAATGGATTGTGAAATTAGTTTATTGTTTTCAGGATCCAGAATATCTATATTTTGTATTAGAATATATGCCAGGAGGAGATTTACTTGGATTGCTCATTAAAAAAGATATATTTAGTGAATCTTTTGCTAGACATTATTTTGGTAAATCATTTAAACTAATTACATTAGCCGAAATAGTGCTGGCTATAGAAGAAGTCCATAAGCTTGGAATGATTCATCGTGATATTAAGGTTTGTTTTACTGCAAACAATAACTGTTTTCAGCCAGATAATTTCCTCTTTGATTCTTCGGGCCACCTAAAACTAGCAGATTTTGGACTGGCAAGCGACTCTCGGTCATCTCCTAATGCCATAGTAATGGCGGATCAAAGCGAGGTCATTTCTCCAAGTTCGCCAGAACCTGCACAGAGAAGACATACGGCGTATTCGGTGGTAGGAACAAACGATTATGTAGCCCCAGAAGTCTTGAGAGGTAATGGCTATGATAAATCTTGCGATTGGTGGTCAGCAGGAGTCATTCTGTTTGAAATGCTTTTTGGGTATCCAGCATTTTCTTCAAGTAGTTCATCAGTTACAAAAAAGAAAATATTGAATTGGGAGCAAGCGCTAGTGTTTCCTCCAACTCCGGTTGTCTCAGAGAAGGCAAAAGATCTTATTAGAAAGTTACTTTGTGCTGAAGATAAACGACTGGGAGGAAGGATACTCCGTATTCCTTCAAACGACCGCGAATCCTTAGAGTCTTGCATGTTAGAAGAAGGGGATGCAAGCGATATTAAATCCCATAGTTGGTTTTCATCATTTGAATGGGATGACTTGCAATACTCTATACCTCCATTTATTCCACAACTTTTAGATGGAAAATCAGACACTTCTCATTTTGAACTTGTAGATGAATGTTCGCTAAAGCATATAATTGGAAACAAGAATGAAAAATCACATACAGATATGAAGTTTGAAGGGTTTACTTATATTCCACCGAAAGGACCTATGGGTGATGTGGATGAGTTTGAGGATAAGAGGTATTAGTTACTAAAGTCAAAAGAATATATTCATTTTCGATAGCTGATTAATTATTTATTTATTGTGAAATTGTACCAGCTTGCTTTGCGTTCCGTTGCTTCATCGACTGATAAGAAACTTTGGCTCTACTTTTGATGAACCTCTTAATGTTCAAATCCAAATGTTTATGATTTTCATTTTTCAAGAACCCGGAATCCATCAATTGTTTGGGCCCACTAGTAAAAATGTCACACATTCTTACTTCGAAGCAAACTGGAGCCATTGCTTGATTAGCCCTTTTCGAATTACTTTCTTTTTTATCAGAATGAATAGAGAGCTTCTTGTTAGTTGCTTTACATATGACAAAGAGACTGTCGGAAACTTTCGAACACCCTGTCACATTCAGGAACATTAACTTTCTTGCTTCTTTGGAGAGGTGAATAGAGACACCATCTGTCATATTGTGACAATGTCTAACGGATAACCATTCTAATCGTGATAACGGCTGTGTAAACAAGCGAAGTGTATCATCAGAGACTTGAATACAATAAGAGAAATCAAGTTTTCTGAATTTTTGTTTTGCCTGTGCTAAATGCTGAAAGCCAAGGGTAGTCATACCCTTACAGAACGTAAAATTGATATCGATCAAACTTTCGCAAGATGTACTAATCCATTTCAAGCATCTGTCTGTAAGTTGTTCGCAATCTGTCAAGTCTAGAGATCTAATTTGCCTTGAACTCTTTAATAATTTTTGTTTACCTGCAGTATCTGACAATTAGAAAGATTCCAAAATCAGTTATTCGTGAGCAACGTCTCATTTTGATGCCAAGCATTTCTGGTGTTGATTTCAGTAATGCTTCAAAGTTCTTATCACTTATTCCTTTACAGTGAGAAATATCTAAATATTTTAATTGTTTTAACTGATGCTGATAAAATCCAGACCCTGTAAATTTTGAGCAATGACTAACGTTTAACCGCCTTAAACTTTTAAGATTGGTAACAATAGCTGTTAATGATACGTCAGACAACTTCCAACAATCTGCGACTGACAGTTTTCTTAGGTTTTTACACTTGTTTGTTAAATTTTGAATGTTGGAATCATCTATTTTCCAACATTTCCCTAAATCCAAGTCCAATAAATTTTCTGCCACTATATCAAATAAGGAATCCAAAAATATGGAATCAATTGTACGCGAAAGGGGTCGAAGATCAACTTTTTCCCAAAATATGTATGATTGGAGCTGATCTCTCAGTTGACGGCATACACATCGTAGATGCACCATATCTCTGAAAGAAAGCTTTGAAATCACTATTTGAAGCTCGAAATCAGTTAGAGTTAAAATATGTCTGGTCTTTAGGTTGATAGATTTTCCTTGGTTACTTTCCGGCTTGCTTCTTGTCAAGACTGTTTTTGCATAAGTTTGGGAACTAACGCTATTAATTTTTAGAATGCCCTTCTTGTTTTTAGCTTGAATTCCATTCTGTAACAGTACACCACCAAGAATAGGAAGTTCTTTGCTTTGAGGCCTTATTAATAAATTCTGTGGTTCCTCTTGCACTTCATCATGGGTAGATCTCTGTTGTGTTTTTTTGTATCGAGTATCACTAGCTAGTACAATACTTTGATAACTATTAGGAAATACCCCCACCACCTCTTTGATAGTAGTTGCTGCTATTAACAAGAGACTGCAACGATTTGAAGCAACCCTTACGGTTTCGGTCCGTCTCAAACCTTGAATAATTCCAATTTCTCCAAAAAAGTCTCCCTTCTCAATCTTATCATAAACAACTTCTAAATTCTCCGAAACAACTTCTACTGTTCCTTCAGCAATAAAATACATATCTTGTGCCTAGCTTTAAGCCTAAATGATACTTACCTGGTCGCCTTTCTTGACTACAATATCTCCTTTTGTATACGATTTATAAACAGTTTTATTCGCAAGTGTGCGTAAAAAGCCAATATCACAATTTTCAAATATAGAAACCTATTGTCAATCAGATATTTATACCTGCTTAAGACGCTCAAATACAACTTCATCCTCCATAGCGACATGATTACGACCTTTTGTTCTTTGACAGTGGTTCATATAATTTTCTTCGGCAGCAGCAGATAGTTTTTCACTTAGCGCAGGAGTTGATCGTAAAACTTGTGCAAAAACATCTTTTTTCAATTCTACCAAGGTCGCTTCATCTCTAGAACGAACAGTAGCAGTTCTATTCACGTCATAAAATAATGAAACTTCACCAAAATATGAGTTCTCTGACATTTCAGCATACACATTCTGTAAATCTTTTGATACTATTTCTACCGTTCCAGCAATAATGATAAATAATGATTTTGCCGTATCACCTTCTGATACTACTATTGCTCCGGGAGCGAATCTTCTTACTTTCATATGTAGTGCCAAGTCATGTAAAAAGGTTATTGTGCAATTACTCAATAGCGGAACCTATCATTGATACAAACAGTATTACCAATTTCAATCTTTCTCTGATACTCTCCACCTCAGTAGCTAAAAACAATTCAGGAGTCAGGTTAGAGGTTTCACGTTGGGTAATATGGTTCAATCGGTGAGTTGTTTCACGTGAAATTTTCATTTGAACGTTTGGAAAATCAACTAATAACGTATCCATGTCAGCTTTCTCACATTTAAATATCAACATTGAGGCACTTGCACATCTAACGGTAGAAGTACGTATGTTTGCTTTCTGGAATAGCCCAACTTCACCAAAAAAGCATCCAGCAGTGAACTCTGCATAAACAATTGTTCCAGATTCATCCACTACGTGTGCAGTTCCATTCGAGACAAAATACATTTCCCTTGCTACATCTCCTTTTTGAATAATAATTTGGTTTTGAAAGAATTTCTGTGGTTTTAAGGTAAGAGATAGTTTATGAAGAAATTCTATTTCACAGTCTCGGAATAAAGGTATCTGAAAATTAAAATATAAACATAGTTTTACATTTCTCAATTCATTTTGTGTCATACATGTATGTAACTCTTCCCCAAACGTATCGTTTACGTTTGATTCCACTTTCTTGACATGCAAAGCATATCTCTGTTCAGCAATAAGCGCGATTGATGCAGCTATTTGAGGATATGGCTCAAGAGTTTTGTGAAATTCTTCTTTTGTCAACACTAGTATAATTGATTTTCCACGAGATCTACACGATACAGTTCTATATAATTATATTCAAAGGAAGGGTACCGAGGAATGGAATATAAAACTGCGATTTCTCCGAAAAAGGCACCTTCTTCCATCACACCAACAACAGATTCACCTGATACATTAGCAATCATTTTGTACCATCTTCTGATATCACATCTACTGTTCCCTTCAAGTTAATAAACATTGCACGTCCAATTTCTCCCTGTAATCTTAGTTTTATATCAATTAACTTTTTTGATGATAAATGCTCCATCAGCAAACATTCTTGGCTTCATTGCTTTTGCCAATGAGTCCATGAAATTTGAATTGGAATAGGCTTTAAACAATATATGCTCCTCAAGGAATTTTCGTACGACGTTTTCCATTGGAACTTTCGCGATAAGTCAAAACGAAAAAACAAAAGAGACGGACCAATCAGTCATAAAAGATATATTACTGCAATTAAATCATCTGAGGATTAAATGTTGGAACGCGTTTTCGAATTATCTGTAGTGCATCTTTACCACACGCCAATTGTGCATCTGTCAAAGTCTCTTGAACTAGCTCTCTGACTTCCGCATCTTCAATCAATGCTTTTGCGCCAATCGGTGGGATAATTACTCCCAAGTAAGGTAGTAGATCTTCCCCAAGCAAGTTAATCAACCGTCGGAAAAAACTCAATGATGTTAAAAACATATCCTACGATCAGGTGTAGAACATTTTACCTTGTTAGATTGGGCTAATCCATTTCTCAATGGTGTTATCGCATTTGGCATTACTGCCAAAACCTTTTCTGCAGCTCCTGATGCCTCCAATAAATCCTTCAAACCATGCTCTACAATGAATTTAAATGGATGCTGAGTTTCTTTAAGTCCCTCACAAAAGGTTACAAAAAGAGGGTTGTAGTCTAGTGATGCAATATCTCTTGTCCAAACCAACTAAAATTAAGCGTATCATCTAACCTTGTGCTTAACAGAACCATGATGCAGTCGACAAGGTATTCCACCTTTTGAGTAGACAGCGCTGAATGGTGTAAGATGGCGATGATTTCCCAAAGGAGCTACAATTGACTTTGATTTCGGTTGTTCGATTTGCTTGGTAGAGTTTGAACTGCCCTGAAAGAACAATTAGCTTGAATAAATTACCTTTCCTGCATGAGGAATTCTCCCTGTTGTTGCTTTCGACATCATCTTTAAATTTAGCGAGTCAAAGTTAAATATTACGCGCTATTTGCTTCCAATTACATTCGTTCATTCATTATTATTATCCCATAAACTTTTTATTGAAATTCATTCATCTGAGAAAGTGAGAGGTTCTGGATTTGGTTGCTTATGTTTTTTCCCAAAATGACAAAAGTATTGACGTAAAATTTACAAAAACTGACCGGCTAGACAGGTGTCTGCTCCTGGAAAGGTTTTATTGACAGGGGGATATCTAGTACTAGATCAAAGGTTTCGTGGGTTAGTAGTCTCAGTTGATGCTCGATTCCAAGTTAAAATTACAGATGTCAATAATTCAGATGGAAAATGGATCGTTGAATCTCCACAGTTTACGAATGGGAGCTGGTCATATAAAGTATCCGAGGACGGAATTGAATCTCTTGGAGATCGCAATAAATTCGTTGAAATCACACTTCGTTTGGTACTTCAGTATTTGGTCAGCAGCGGGTTAAAAGGATTAGAAAGTTTGCCTGATATTAAAATAGAAATACTAGGAGATAATGACTTCTATTCGCAAGCCGAATATGTATGTGATTCGATTTCTAACAATAACAGCTTCAATTCAATTCATTACCATCAACGCTAAAGTCACTTTCCATTATTCCAAAGTTTAATTCTGTTGGATGCACTTTATCGGCAGTACACAAGACTGGTTTAGGTTCCTCTGCAGCAATGGTTGCAAGTTTGGTGTTTGCATTATTGACCCACTTTAATTCGAAATCTGCTGCCGTTAATTTTGATACTTACCAAGCGGAGAGATTAGCTCAAGGTATTTTGTTTTTAGTAGTAATCATAGTTTGTCACTGTGTTGCCCAAGGAAAAATTGGTAGTGGATTTGACATCAGTGCAGCAGTTCACGGAACTCATAGTTACAGGCGCTTTAATCCATCTATAATTAAAGATGCATTGGAAAGAAATCATTCGGATGCCAAATTTCTTTTTCTTGATAATGATTTAACATTGTTTAAGTCAATCCAGTCAAAGTATGTGATTTGTAATTAAAACATAGTTGGGATTCTGAGCATTTAACATTTAATTTGCCTGATGCATTTGTGCTGCAATTGGGCGATGTGAATTTTGGCAGCAATACTCCAAGCATGGTATCCAAAGTATTGGCTTGGCGAAGCGAAAATAAAGATGAGTGTAAGCAATTATGGCATTAAAGTATAGGCGAAAGAATTTGGAATCAACTAAATGAATTTAATGAATCTGTCACTGAATGTTTTCAGTTATTGAACAAAATTCACGCTACTGACCATTCATATTATAGTGAGATGATATCTATGGTTGCTAGTCAAACATATACTCAATGGGTAGAGGAAACATCAAATATTCATGTCCTTATTGTTAAATTACACGATACTTTTGTTAATATCCGAAAGTTATTACGAGAGTTAGGTAACCGCACCGATGTCCCAATTGAGCCAGAAGAGCAACGCGAACTACTGGACGCCTGCATGCAGCAGCCTGGGGTAGTGATGGCTGGAGTTCCTGGTGCAGGGGGCTACGACGCATTATTTTGCATATGCATTGGTGAAACCTCAAGAACAGCTTTGATTGATTTTTGGGACAAATCTTCTTGGAACATTACTCCTCTGCTTTGCAGTCAGTCTCAATATGGGATTAAAATTGAAAGTGAAGTCAATAAATTGTGAATTAAATTCAATGTCTTTCGTCGCGAGACATTTTTTCCTTCATGCTTTTACAGTTTCATAAGGATGTTATTTGCAGTATGTCTTCCGGTTCAGAAAGCCAAATAAATGGACTTGTTATAATGGCTAAAGGATTAGGTGCTTAGATCATTGCTTATTCATTTAGGTATCCATAAGATAATATCAACATTTTTACAAATTCATGCTGATCCTCGAAACCTGATCTTACTATTGAATACCTCAACATTTGAACTGGAGGAATTTCGGAAAGCCATGCATGATTGTGATGAACTGGATGAACTGTCCCAAACTCAATACCTTAGGGAAGTGACTCAAGAAATCCCGGCAAAGGAGAGGTTCAAATGATTATCATAGTTTTAATTGTGAACAGAGAGGCTATGTATCTTAGTGGGGGTGTTATATCCATTACTACAAGGATCTTTGTGGTGGACTTACTCAATGGTGTTGTGCCAACCGAAATGATCACTGGAATCATAATTAATCACGCAGAAAGAGTTACGGATACCAGTACTATTGCATTCATTTTGAGACTGTATCGGCAAGCAAACAAACAAGGATTTGTAAATGAATATCTCTAACTTTAGATTAAAGCTTTCTCAGAAGAACCAATGTCTTTCACCGGTGAATTAAATAAATTAGAGAGAATGATGAAAGTGTTGCAACTCAGGCATGTACATATTTGGCCTAGATTTCATCAATCTGTGATTGACAGTCTTGATTCTGTTGGTCATGTAGAATTGATTGAAATTCGCACGCCATTGACTAAATCCATGAAAAATATTCAGTCGGCGCTTTTGGAATGTATCAATCAAAGTCTTATTGAATTAAAACGTTTACACTCACATGTAAGTTAACATCTTTAACAAATGTCAAGCTTGACATTGATGAAATTAACTTTCAAAGCTCTTTGTTTAGATCGTTCGACCAACACTTGAGGCAGCAACTAGAATCGGTTTGGCATAAAACAAGCAGCAAAACAAAAGAGCTGGTTAATGATCTAAAAACGATGCGAAATTTGCTCTTGTAAGGCTACACCTTGCTCCTAATTGATAGTTATCTAGTGTCTTACGATGCCGTAACATTTCATTCTTATCTGGAAACAATCCGAGCTGCTCATGCAACATCTCTTAAATCAGGCTTCAAGGGAAGCATGTCATCTTGGCTATTATTGGACGCTGCAAATATTGTCTTTAATCAAGCAAGGTCAAGAGTTTTTCAGAAATCTTTGAATATTACTTCACAAGATCCAAAGTTGCCCAATGGCTATAAAATTACTCTGGAGGAGCAGCCTAAATGGAAAATATTCATGGAAGTTTTACATGAAATTGAGATCCAGAGGAGGACTGATGGTAGCAGAGAGAACGATGGAAACAGTATACAACGCTCACTAACTTTAGTTCTTATTTTGGTTCATAGTGGACGAACAGCCATTCAAATAAGGGAAATAATATCCAAGTCAAAAATATTTTCCAATACAACCAATAGTGATTCAACGGAAAATGGATTTACTAACAATGCAACGGAGAGTCTATTAAAACATCAATTACAAAACTATTTTAAATGGAAGAACGACATGGGTGGCTTAATTCCACAAACAACAAGTACAAATATTGAAAATTCTGGTAGACATCAATCAAAACGGCGACGTATTCGGGGAAGTTCAAATACCAACAATCAACCAAAAACTTCAGATACAACAAATGGTGATGAAATTATGCAATTGTCAGAGTGTTTTTCACTAGATGAACAGCAGCTTGATAGTGTTGATGTTTCTCTGTCATTGCTTGGACATATACACTGTAGATGCTATTCAGATGTAGATGGATCATCGACAGGATTACATGATTCAAACAGTAACTTACTGGAAAACATCAAACCCAGATGGGTCATTATGTATGATCCTAACGTAGCATTTGTTCGAAGGCTGGAAGTACAATCCATTGGTTTTAATATTTAGGTTTATAAAGCAGAAAATCCTAACTTAAAATTAAAAGTGTATTTCTTAATCTATGACAATGCAGTAGAAGAGCAACAGTACTTGGCAACACTTCGAAAAGAAAAGGAGTCATTTGAAAGATTGATTTTTCAAAAAAGTTCAATGGTAATACCTATAGACGAACAAGGCAACGTTGTCACTGATGGGGAAGAATTATTTTGGAAAGAGCAAAATAGCAGAATTGCTGGTGGGCAAAGCAATGGTTTCCAAAAGAAGGTGTTGGTTGATGTGCGGGAGTTTCGTTCAAATTTGCCTTTCTTACTCCACGCACGCCGAATGCAAATAGTACCATGTACAATAGAAATCGGAGACTATATCCTTTCACCCGATTTGTGTGTGGAGAGAAAATCATTGTCAGACTTAACCCAATCACTAAATTCAGGACGGTTATATAAGCAGATTCAAGCAATGTCACTGATGTACAAGGACCCAATTCTTTTGATTGAGTTTAAACAAAGCAGCACCTTTGAACTAGTGATGTCACCAGCGGACAAAGATATTGACATTGCTCGAAAGTTGGTACTAGTAAGTATACATTTTCCAAATTTACGAATAATTTGGAGCTGTACACCGGCTGCAACAGCAGAAGTTTTTGAGGATTTGCAAGTAAGTGTCTTAATCATTGCTCACAATCTAGAGAGATAAAAGTGACCCAGATTTAGAAGTCGCGCAAAACTCAAAAAGTTTCACTGATCACAATATATCGGAAAAGAATATACCGGAATTATTATTAAGGTACCTAGAGCTTTCAACTAAATGAAGGATACCTGGCATAACGTTTAACAATTGCTACAAGGTAATGAGGAAAGTGAAAAATTTGAAAGAATTATCTGAATTGGAGCTAAATGCCTGCATAGATTTACTAGGAAAGGAATCTGGTCGTTCGGTATACGATTTTTTTCGCTCAAAGTTTAAAAATTTTAAGTCATAAGTTCCAATATAAACTGTTTATTTATTAGAACGAACGATTTTTCTTTCTAGGTTCCGAATTATCGTGGGGGTAAACCACCAAAACGCTGTATATGTACTGTACAACCATTGCAATATTGCTAAACAGTGAGAAAATATTTCAGATACTTGAGAGATATTGGCTCTGGAGACCGGACTACGGCAATGGATGCAAGCTTTGTATCTTGTTTCAACTGTTTCACTCGGCGCATAGTTGCTTTCACTACCGGAATCTACGGGAGGAGGAGTGGGTTCTTTCACTGGTTTGTACTCGTCTGGGATGAACCTTACCGGGCAGGGTAATGGAGTTCTATTTGTTTTTATTTCCCTTTCAATTGTGACTACTTTCCTACTTCTTGCAGTTTGACGTCTCTTCCTTCTGAAAGATGTGTTAAAAGATAAACAAGTTATTACCTTGTTTCACGTTCCAAATCTTTCTCCATTTTTTCTATTTCTGTTGCAGAAGCAACACTAAAAAACGGTCCAAACTCGTTTATTTCCTTCGCTGTCCTCTTAACCGTCGATCCTAAAGGAGGAAGAAACATGGCGGCGACATTCTCGTCTTTGATCTGTCCAGTTCCAAAGTCATGGTTAGCCACTAAGAGTGATTTTTTGGCAGAATGTATCTGTTCTCTGATTGAATGCGCAATCGCAGTTCTTTAACGTCAACAAAGAATTATTACTTAAATTCAGGATAAAGACCCAATTCTGATACTAATGTATCCGCAAATAGCTCTGGGTTATTTCTTCGGCAAGCCATGTCCCATTCGAACTATTATCAATTCATTGTACTACAAACTTGATCATTTATACATTGCTGGTCAATCGTGATATCTAACTAAAGATAATGAGCTTGATGTAGATACTTTTATAATGATCCTTAATTCCGCTAAATCTTTTTCCCCATCATCAATACTATCATTTCCTCTTGTTGCCGTTTCATCAGTTCCAATCAATTCTGGTGCGTGATTTCGATAATCTTCTAATTGCTCTTTTATTTGAGCTGAAATGAGAGGTATAAGGAGAGGAGTAAGAGCAACATCATCACATAACGCTTTCGCAAATTGGTCTGGAGTGATAATCGCTTCTGTGTAATATTACTTACTAGACTATTGTTACCATTTAGATTCCAAGTGAATGTGTCTCGCCATTTGACACCATCAGTTTCTACATCAATTCGAATTGGCTAATCTGGTGGATAAGAAATAGAAAAATACAACTAATTAAAAGGAGTCATAGAAACACATACAACCATTGTCAATTTCTTTTCAGCAGCTTGCATGAGATCATTCACAGAACTGATGTTAAACGTGCAGTACTTACAAGCTGTATTTGGATGGTGCAACTCCAAAATTTGATTGCTGAGGAGGAGCTTGTAGTGCAGCTTGATAAGAGGCCATGAATTGATGTTTTTCATTCATCTTCTGTCGATGCATCTCCGAAAAACTTTGAACCTGGCTCTGGCATAACTTACTATCGGTAATAAGATAACTAATTAGGGAAGAACCTATATTCTAATTCTCGCTTTCGGTAAGTCTCCAATTCTTTTTCCTTCAAATTCGTTGCCATTGAATTGGTGAAAAAATTGTTATGGAAGGACAGACTTCTATCAACTTTCAACTGGAGCACATAATTTAATACTGAGAGGTGTGGTATATTTAAACTGGTTTATTAACTAATCTGCTTATCTCGACAACTACGGTATTTCTTTTAGTATAATTTGAACCATTGGCAAGATTAGTTCGATAATAATATATTTATCGATTCTATTTGATTAAAAGGTTTAGAACTGTTCCTGTTAAGTTTTTTACTTTTTACAATGGTGAAAGACTTCAACCTGACAGATGCCCGACTGATTCTCGCTCATTACCGTAATGAAACCTTGCCAGGATTAATAGCTGCTAAACCATGCGAGTCTGCATATGATCCAAATGAAGTCCTGGAGTTAGGTGCAAAGATTGTCAAATCATACAAAAATTCAATAACAGCAGTGGAGTTATATAGTATTTTCGACCAACTACTAGTAGCATCTGTTCATACAGGAGATATTCCACGAGCAAAGCTGTATTTAACTTCTCTTGAAAACGCCTTTCCAAAGTCGAGTGCTCGGTTGATTAAGCTCCAAGGCCTCATCTTAGAAGCAAATGGAAAGTTCGATGAAGCAATCCAATTGTATGAAACTGTGCTGAGGTCTGATTTGGAGTTCATGGTAAGATCTTCAACTAACTGTACAGGATATATCCAAAAGGAGGATTATGTGCTTCATTGCTAAGAATGATCATAAATTAGCGATTGATACCTTAGTTTTTTATTTAGACATATATATGCAAGACACCGATGCCTGGGTTACTCTTGCTAACCTATATACTTTAAAAGGATTTTATCACCAAGCTGCATATTGCTGGGAGGAGTTGCTGATTCTTCGACCCAGACAGCATTTATACATGCTCAAATACGCTGATTTAATGGCCGGAATAGAGAAACTAGACGTTGCTCTGAAATTTTATTGCGGTGTGATAGAGTTGGTAAAGGACAGTGTTCATGCTTGGTATGGCATTCGCACCATAACTGATTGTTTGTTGGAAGATAAATCCAAAGGTTTCTTTTAGTGTCTAACTTCCTTAGCAACATCTACTCAACAAGATACATGGAAATCGCTGAACACTCTTGCAAACAAGCAAATTTTATTACTTTACAATACTGCACCTCCTGTCATTAAAAGCACAGTTACGTCGTGGCTGGATTTACATTTGTAATGGTTAATATAATCGAAGTCACTGTTGGTGATGTTCATCGATATTATGTCAATGTGATCTATCTACAATGCTGAGTCTAACCGTTTATAAAAAGCCAAAACTGTCAAGAGTATGGAGTGTGAGGTACGCTTTGAAGATATAATGAAATATTGTTGATTGATTTTGCCGATTGACAGCATTTGTACATAAATTAGTTTAGTATCTACTACTTGTTCAGCTTTATCATCACTTTATTTTCAATCACATGTTAGACTTTTCAGGAACGTTTTATTTTTTTTGCTTTATTACTATTAAAACTGAGAGAAAGTTTATATGTCGTTAAATTGAGGGAGTGATGGAATGAATGTAAATTTAACCAATTTATTTTCACTCCAGTGCTGCGATCGGTCTAACCTGTCGTTTTAGTCACAAACATTTACGTCTTTGGTTAGCTAATTGTGGCAGGCGGTAAAGGTCACACATCAAAATTTGTGACCCAAGGGCCATTACTCAACTCCAATTTTCGAAAATAGAAAAATTATTTTCCCGTTGGGAATTCATACTTTGATGAGTTAAATAAGTTTTCAGAAGATGAAATCTATAAGAATTATCTCTCAGCATAACCTTTGGTTGATATCTCGCCAACCTGAAGCAATCCCAGTAGAGAGCATTATCACCTCCAAAAAGGTAGCAGGGAGTCCCTCTTTAAAATCGCATATTTGGTTAACCAAGCTTTACACTATATTGAGGATTTTCTAAATCGGTTAATCAACTATGCGTCCATTGCTTAAATTTTGAAACTAATAAGGTACCAAATTGAATAAATGAGGCATTCAGGAAAAACTTTGATTCTGTTGAGTTAGAACTTTTCAACAGCGAATTGGAATAAGTGGTCAGTAGGTTGTACATTTTGTATGTCATTTGCTATGTTTCTGCAATGTTAGTACGTACAACCTAACGTGCTAATGTAAGTGAAATTTAAAATCAAACTAATATTACTGAAAACAAAAGTTTTTTTTATTCTTGGAGATTTTTATTTTTTTAAGATTCTAGTAGGTATGGTCGGTGATACTATAGAATTATCACTTTTTCACAACATCAGTTTTGCCTCAGAATGGTCTAAGTTACTTCATAAAATAACTATTAAAGTTGAAAAGCTCGTCACAACATAAATGTCTGAAGAAAAAAGTTTCATATTCCAATGACTTTTGAGGGGAGATGCTCGATAACCACTGCTAGGGCGCTTCTGCATTTTCATTCCTATTTAAAGTACTACACAAAAGAAAAGGCCATTTAATCAAGCGAGAAAGCACTGATTGGCTGGATCCAAAAACAAGAGCTCAAAAACTCGAAATAAATCACATTTTGAATATGATATTGTTAATGTAGACTTTATGGACTGGGTGGGTGCAGACGCGTTTCTTCTTTATACTATAAATTCTTTGCAAAATTTTGTGTCGGGTGTCGATTAAGCGAATATATCAAAAAACCTTTCCTAAAACTAAAGCCAGCAAATTAAAAAAAAACGTGCATGACTTCATCTTCAGCAGTGGCCAACCAACAATACTCTTTGGCTTGTTAGTATCCTTTTACATCTTAGGGAGTAAAGACTGTTGTGTCCATTTGACCATAAGCGTGACCTATTGGTCAAGAATATCATACCATGCATTACACAAATAGAAATATTCAGAAAATGTCATTTGTTAACCCTAAGACGTTCTCCAAAAAAAAATACTTTAGAAAGGTATTTTCTAACAGAGACCATTTTGTGACAAAGGGCATTATCTTCCATAAATCAAAATTTTCCTCCAAATTCTTTATTGAAACATTCATTTTAGAACTCTGATATAGGTTTGGGAGTTTTCATTGCCTTTTGGTCCAAGTCCAAATGTACTGAATTTGTTTTTCTCCGAAAATTGTTGGGGTGTCCTCTGTAATTTGATAATTAACATAATATGTCTGAACCCTGCACTTGATTTTTTTAATAAAATATGATGCATTCATTCTCCAATGATGATGGTTTAGAAGAGATATTTGTCTGATGATGAGTTAGAAGATACAAAAATTCATTCTAATTTGGCGTTCAAACAAGAAAAAGGATACTAAAATATCAACATCCTATTACAAAGATCAATGGGATATATTACCATTAAAAAACAAGTAGGGTTGTTAGTAGATACATAATCTGTTTTAATGGAAACATTATGTACTTTTCCGTTGTGCGAATATATAAAAACACTGCGAAACTATTAATTTCCAAAAGTTAAAAGATTAAAAAAATGTATTTTTTCTCCGGCCAGCATATTCATTGTTTTAGTATGATCAACCTCGTTATCTGTGATTTGGTCATTTTTGATGGCCTCTTTAAGTTGAATATTAATTATAATATAACTTTGCCCACATCTTATTTATAACAATGAATCAAACTTAAATAGAGTTCTGATTTTAACCATTATTTATGGCACTATTACAATGAGGTCAGTGCTCTATTTTCCACATAGGGCCTGCGAGAAAATTAATTCTGTGATACTCAATTAAAAGCTTCGCCATGGCAAAAACTGTTGCTTCATTGAAATAAACTATATGGATTTATTTCAATTTTCAAATCCAGCCAACCTAAATAACTGGTGGTGGTTGGTGTCTCAAAAATCAATTATTGCGTCGTTTCCTAATGGTCTGTATAATGCAAACTTTATCTGTCTAGATGAGGTGTTTAATTATTGAACGAATGCAAGCATTCAATCGTCTGTCGATTTTCTCCTCAAGTTTTGTTCCCAAAAAAGCAGGAAGACGTCGATTAATAAAATTCATTGATGTATTGGGACTGGTTCTTCTTTGGTTAAACTCAACAATGAAACAGAAAACATTAGCACAAATATTAGTAATTGTCCCTTCATCAGTTTGTCTTTATGTCAATTCAGGATTGAATCAACTTCTGCTCGTTCTTGAAAATATTCAGCAAAAATAGAACCATTACTAACGAACACGTTTAGATTTATAGATGGTTTCAGTCTCCCAGTACATGAATAATTTGATTTAGAGACTCAGAATGCGTACTATAATGGTTGGTTAAGTGGTTGTTTCGTCTCGAATGGTTTTGCCTTCAGTCCAACTGGTTGTATTATGTATGCTGCAATTAACAAACCAGGATCTTGGCATGATTCCCAAGTAGCTAGAAGTATATATGATAGGCTTAGATATGATTTTCCTCCTCGTGAATTTTTAGCTGACTCGCGTTTGCTAATTCGGATGATTTCAGCAAACACAAACTAGCTGTAATGAAAAATTCAGCCATGGGCGGATTAACCAGTTGTGTTATTAACAAAGGAGTTATTGGTCAACGTCAAGCTGCAGAATTGGGCATGGGTACTATTCAAAAATCATTTGGTCGTCTAAAATCGCCTTTACCATTAAACATTCGTAAACGTTGTTTAACTATTCCAGAAGTAATAGTCTTTTTACATAATTTTAGAACCAAATATGTGGGTTTTAATCAAATACAAACTCAATAAAGTTATATTGAAAATTGATTTCGAGTTTGTATGATAGAATTACGAACCTCCATTTTAAAATTCTTTCAATTCAAGTTTTATATCCTTCAATTCCTCTTCTTGTTTGTTTAGAAACTATTCGTTTTCAATACTTCCGATTTTCAAGTCAAATTTTGTTCGTTTGTTCTGAAATGGTGAAGTTTTTTTACTTAATTATCGTTTTGTATTGATTTTTAATGAAACAGCAGGCGAGGGGACAGTAGCTGGTAAATTTCCAGGAGTGGTTGAAATGGATCCATCATTAATAGAGCTTTGAGTTCTTCAAAATCAACGCCATTGATAGTAAGATCATCTTGTTCAAAATCACTAGCTCGAAAACTTTGTTCAATAGAACGTTTTATCAATTTGGCCCTTTCGAACAGGGGAGGGACCATCGGAATCACCGGTTGGTTTTCTATTGTTAACAAGACCTTTAAACTTTGCTTTTTATGAATCGTCATCTCTTTCCTCGCAAACATTGGATCTAGTAATTTTGTTATATTCTTCTGATACTCTTTTTCACATATCATTTCCAACTGGTTTGATGTTTTCTACAAAGTCCAAAAGTTAAGTTGTTCAATCCGGCTGTCTTTTTGAGTAAAACATATAAACGCACGACCTTTTCGTAAGTCGGCACACCAAAACTTAAATCAACGCACCAAACACATAATACCATGGTAAATCAACCTTATGATAATTTTAAGAGAAAGTGTTAGGCTCGGGTGAATGTTTTAGATCCCTCATATACCTATAGGCACCATATACTAAAACGATACTCTTAACATATATGAAACATAATAAAGTTAACTAATTACTTTTATTCACAATGGTTACTATTTCGGAACTTTCGTCCATTCATTCTAACGCTGCTGCATCACCGTCTAACATTCTTTCAATATCGATTGATTTTTTTTTTTGAAAGTTCC
Organism: Globomyces sp. JEL0801; assembly: GCA_027595885.1. Classification (NCBI taxonomy): domain Eukaryota; kingdom Fungi; phylum Chytridiomycota; class Chytridiomycetes; order Rhizophydiales; family Globomycetaceae; genus Globomyces; species Globomyces sp. JEL0801. The sequence continues at coordinate 159,223 of JADGIX010000001.1, forward strand.
AACAGTATTGTCCGGAATTTTTGCACATTGGTATGTTAGTTTAACATTTGTGTGTGTTAAATAGAAAAAAATTCTCCGTATTTCGATCTTCGGAGTTTACCTGGTTTAACTTGCGGGTATATCTTTGGGTGCGCTGATTTATGTTTTGTTGTGCCGATTACGAAAAGGTCGTGTGTTAAAAACAGCACTCTGTATTTTTTAGCACCTTTTATCACTTCACTTTTCTTTTTAATAAATGGAAAATGTGGATATATATTAAGGAAAATTTTATAAACACTTCAATTTTTTGTATGGATTTGACAGGAAATTCTCTAAAGGTGGCAGAAAGTTTCCAATAGGGTTATTGAAGTGCCTTTATCATTGAAGTGTTTTTATCGAATATTGAAGTGTTTATATAATTTTCCTATTAATTTAATTGTAAAAGGTAAATTTCATAGCATTATATTATAATCTATTGATGTTTTTGTTACTGTGGTAGTGAGTCCTCATTGTTTACGTGTCATTAAGACACGTAATATAGAATAGATTTTCTTAACTTAATAAAAGATAACTTCAAAATAATCATTGTAATCTATACTCACAAAGAACCTAAAGTTCAACATTTACTCTAACTAATAGTGGGTCAGTGAGGATGGGATGATTGAGAAAAAGCTTTGGCATAAACGAATAATATTTGAGATGAAGTAGTAAATTCGCAGGATTTGCGAGTAGTGATTTTACTCAACTTATTTATTTTTCCTTTCATTACTCAGAATAAATGAAAGAAAAATGTGAAGTTGAGGATCACTATTAAAAAAAATAGCCTTAGCTAAGCTAGCTAGTTTGTTTAGTTTTATCGGTAGTACGTTAACTTTTTCTTATATTTATTGATAAAGAAAATTCTTTCCACTATAAGATATTTTTTTGAACAGTGAGTCACGATTCAACACAAGGAAAGTAGTACAGCAGCATAGAACTAAAAACTATTGGTTTCAAGTAGAAAGTGTAACGTGTAGATTGATGGAGATTTCTAAGAAATCCGGCCATACAGAAGGAACATTTAACCACATGTACAACTAGCAATTTAATACTGGTGGATTTTCAGCACCATTTTGTACGTTTGCATTGCTCAGAAGCAATCTTTAAAAATATTAAAGTGAATACCGTATTTCAAATGATGTAAAAAAATAGAGCTCAAGAAATTAATTGAATAAGAACTATTTAAAACAAGTGAAGTTACACAGAATAGAATTGGAACTGAGATGAAAACTATTTTATGACAGAATCGGGAGTTGAGTGAATCGTTGTTGTACAACCCATTTAGTTTGATAATTAGGATTACGTTTTTTAATCAAGTTGTATAAGAACTATGTAAACTGAAGCTAACTTCTATCAAGTCAACTCAAGTTGGAAAACTTTCCTAATCAAATGGGTAAATGAGCTTGTGTCCTTCATGCAATTGGAAGGTGTATTGTTACACGGATGTTTGATGCTCTCAGATTGGCTTATCAAACTAGTTTCGATGGTTACCAATCTGACCAACTCTGTACACTGTAATTTTAATATTATAGAAGTTATCGACACCATAAAACCTATCATATTCTGTTCTCACTAACATCCTATTGGTTAATATGGATAGATGATATAATGCCCCAGAAAATGAAAGATGACCACTTCTGGACATACCTTTCCAATCGGAAATCGAAGTGATATAGTGAATAGTCGAGGAAGTCTGTAGTTGACTTTAATATTTTTATTGAGTTGGTTTTGAATTAAAAGTTAGGTATACTACAATACCCACATCGTTGAAACATTGGTGTTACTAGGTATGGGTTCCAACTTACTTCAACCCGGTTTACACCTGTCAGTTACTTGGTTTTCAGTCTTAACAAACGTATCCAACACAGTCAAAATTTATTACGAACTCTCAACTGATGCAATCGAAACCTTTTCCTCATTTTGTCTGTGGATCATAGCATCTCGACCAGGACCGACACCAATCCATTCCACTGTTCATTAGTATCCAATCAACAAACCTCGAACCCCAACTAAGTCTTCAATTCTTTCAATGTACTTTTTAGCATTCAGAGGCAAAGAATCGAAAGTGCGACTAACGTAAATACAAAGAAAAAACGAAATACCATTTCGAAATATCAGTCTTCCAACCAGGCAGAGTTTCATACTCAACTGTAACATTAGCTAAAGTATTTAGATCCGCTTGATTTTTAGCAACAAAAAAAAATTAACCAGGGAAAGAATCCAGATAATCATCACCAATCTTATAAGCGAAGCCAATCTTAATCTCATCCAAACCATCAAGGACATCCAATTTGGTTAAGTTGATGCTAATGTTAAGATGGAGAGAGGTACCTCGTATAATCATTGATCATATGAGAATATTTTAACACAACTGTATCTAACCACCCACAACGACGTTTTCTACCTGTGGTAGTTCCCCACTCTTGTCCAACAGTTTGTAATTGTTCACCAACAGCCTAAAAATAAATCAAAAGATGATAGAGTACATTTAGTTGTTCAGTAGGAAACGGTCCAGCCCCAACTCGAGTGGTGTATGCTTTTACAACTCCTAACACTTTCGTAATTTTGCGAGGAGGGATTCCTAGACCAGTTGAAACACCACCCACGCCCGTGTTTGATGATGTTACGAACGGATATGTACCTAGCGATATGTTAACTTCATTACTCCGAACCAAAATCAATGTCCAACATTAGCGCGTTGGCACCTTCTACCAAGACATGCTTTCCGGAATTAAGTGCGTCATAGACATATTTAATACTGTCAATAACGTAGGGCTTGAGTTTAAGAGCCAATTCCTATAACAAAATGAGAAAAAAGAAATGCTCTGTACCTTATAGTTTTGTAGTTCACCTTCAATATCATAATCAAAGTTCCCATAGCGCTTCTTCTTGTTCGCAATGATTTTTCTGAACTTTTCTTCAAATTCTGGGAAATTGTACAAATGATGAACTCTTAGACCACTTCGCGATGCTTTTGAAGAATAAGTTGGACCAATGCCTTTGCGTGTGGTACCCAAGTCTTGTCCACCTACGGCCAATTCACCTTCTTTAATTCCATCAATTAGTTGATGAACATCTAACACCAAATGTGCTCTAGACGAAACAAACAGGCGACCTGCTACTGAGATACCTGATAATTCCCATTAGTATTTAGAAATATACCTTTGTTTACAGTGTTCTCAACCTCTTTGAAAAATGAAGGTAGGTGAATCACCACCCCATTACCAATGACAGAAATACACTCTGGGTTAATTAATCCTGACGGAAGAAGATGGAAATCAAATTTTGTTCCATTAACAACAATGGTATGTCCGGCGTTATTTCCACCCTAACGTTACAATCTATTGGATACCTGACATCGACAACATAAATCCACCTTATCTGCCAGTACATCTACCAACTTTCCTTTCCCTTCATCTCCCCATTGAGACCCTAGGACCACAGTGACTGACATTCTGATAAATTATAAATTTAACTGAGTGAAACCCAAAAAAGATGAGTAAAAAAGATGAAGTAAAATTTCATCAGAAGGCCGTTTGGTGGGTAAATGAAATGTGAATGTGGTCAATGAACTGCTTGGTTTGTTGTTCGAATTGAAAGTATGTTATGAGTACAATTCAATACACTGCTTTATAACGTGGGCAGTCAAATCGTACATTTGCATGGTACTTTTCTGGTCATTTGCATTATAATTCATTGACTGTGTCATTTATACTTCAACTAAATCGTTTAAAGTTGTACTTGTTGCACGTACTATTGGAAACTCAACAACCATGACGCGATGATCTTCAATAATTGAATGAATATCTAGAAATAGTACACTATTTTACGCTCTTACATCTAACATCTGTTTATTAATAGTATTTCTTGAATAAGATTTCCATCTAATTTCTAATATCCTAAACTCTCACCTATTCACAAATCAACACAATTCTACAAACATCAATGGCTTAATAAACCAACTCTTGTAACCAACATTTTTAAGTTGTGTCAAAGATGGTAAAAGAAATCGAATTCAGGATGATAAATATTTGCAAATCTCACAGTTTATCCAAAACATGAATTCTTCATTCGAGAGTTCAAACGAACAATCACAGCTAAAGGATGACAGTGATGAATTATCATCGTTGCTCAATAATCCAGTCATTCAATCTGCGATCAACAATCAGCTACAGCAGAACTGGGATTTCAAAATCAAACCAAATGAGGATCTATTAAATACAAATGATAACAAGATTAAAGATGTACGAAAAGACGGACTATTTTATTTATGCCTAGGTTTGTTCATAATTATCTTTACATGTCTTAGGACATCTTGAGGGTGATCATTCAATACCTTAGCGATGAAGGTTATTATGCAGCAACTATGACCAGTACGATGTCTTAAAGCTAACCATTTTGTAGTTATGGATGAGGCGAATATGAAAACGTTTGAACGATTGGAACAACAAGCAGAAATCAAACGAATGAAAAAGGCAATTTTAGGTTAGCCATCATGAAATTAAATGAGTATTTTAGAGGGTGATTGGGCAGATGTAGATCGACTTTGTTCTCGTCCATTGTATCTTTTATATGTACTAATTAATACAAGTATGAGAAACCATAAGTCCTTCTTATATGCCGCATATGAACAACAGTATCTGGAATATATTGACCATCATGAAATACAAAAAGTTTAGAGATGAAATTGATATGCTAATGATTTAGGCTTTCACTCACCTAAATAAAAGGTTAAAACCTTTGGAACACCTACAGAGGACACCAACAGAATTCCGAGATTTGTGTTATCTTCTGACTGCAAAGTCTGTGCAAGATGTACCATCATTTAAAAATTGGGAAGGTATTCCATCTTCCAGGTATGTTTATCATCTATCCTGAATTATCCTAGAGAAAAACTGGTTGAAATGTTTCAAAACATGATAGATTTTGATATTGCCGATCGTGAAGGTAAATTTGGTCAGCTGAAAACCACTCACTTTCTTGTGATGAATTCAAACTAATTCACATTTATGCTTGTCTATTGTGTGATTGATTGTTTTAGGTAATCCTGATGGTTTTTGAGACTAGGTATTCCATGATTTTTCATTCATTACTATTCTTTAGGATCTGTGTTTGTCCCCCCTTATAGATTAATGACGCTTCTGAGACAAGCCGTTGCATATCAGATACAATGTTCTCGATATCACCCAAGCGTTACTCCTAAAATATCAACGTACTCTTAACTGTTATTGACATTGTAGGCTACTGCGAGACTTTTCAGCTTTAATTGTTCCGAATGCGACAAAAACTATTTTTCACGGACATCAAGCAAATGTGAAATGCGCAGAGTTTCTTGGTTCAGAGGGGAATTTTATCATTTCTGGGTCTAGGTAAGTGAAAGAGCGACCAACGTATTAGTGACAATACTTGCATGGTTTGGGACACTGAAACAGGACGCCATATTAACACTTTGAATGGTACTGGTTCTTTCTTATATTTTAGGTCATGCCTCAAGAATTTGGGATTTGACATCCAAAAGTGATGGAAAGTTTGCTGCAAGTGGATCAGGGGACTCCACAATTAAGGTTTAGGAGTTGTTATATCTGAATGGTAGATTTGGAATGTACAGAATTCACTAAATCCATGTGTAAGTACACTGGTAGGCCATAGTGGTGATGTATATTCAGTCAAGTATCATCCAGGGGGAGTATTTTTTTTATAGCATTAAAGATTATTAGGATCATTTGGCGAGTGGTGGTTATGATAGGGTAGTGAGGTTGTACGATATAGAACGAGAGAAAATTCTTAAAACATTTTCAGGTCATTCTTTGTCAATATCAAAAGCTATTTTTAGTCCTTTGGGAAATTTAATCATATCAGGTTCGAAAGACAGTACAATCAAATTTTGGGACATTGTATCAGGACTTTGTATCAAAACTATCTCTTCCCATCTTGGGGAAGTCACAAGTGTTGAAATCAGTTCAGATGGATATTATCTGTTAAGTAGTTCAAAGGACAACTCCAACCGACTATGGGACGTTCGAATGGTAAGCATTTACTTCTTTATATTATAGCTTCGTCCAATCCGAAAATTCAAAGGACATCAAAATACATCGAAAAACTTTATTCGATCATCATTCGCCGGTGATTCTTTAATTGTAGGTGGGTCTGAGGTAAGTGCTTCATCTAAATCCAGGATGGTATTGTGTATGTTTGGGATCGAGAGAAAGGAGAAGTATTACAGAGACTACGGCATCACTCAGGTTTGGTATATAGCATGATATGGAATGCTAAACAATCATTGTTTCTAAGTTGCTCAGAAGACAAGACTTTAGCCACCTGGGTTTTTGATGAATCAAAGCCATTAGCATGACAGAAATGTTTAATAATATACACAATGATAGCAAAATAGGTTTATTTTGGACGGAAAATACACAAAAAAAGTACTTGTTTATTTGATTTCAAGTGGAGAGGTTGGGGTTGCTGCTCCAGCCTTTGGTTTATCGTTCTAGAATTGTTAAAAGATGATACTAATTTACCTTTCTATTCAATATCTTTTTCATGCTGTCAGACATAAAGTATGGTCGTTGTTGGGACCCGTCATTCTTATCTAAATCTTCTAATACGGATAAAAATATAGTGTCAATTGCAATTGAATAATTGCTAAAGAAAAAGCTGGCCACCAAAAACGTTTCAAAAGCGACAATCCCAATGGTGATCGAAGGAGAACTAATTGCCAGTGGAAATATGCTGGTATTGTACATCAGAAAAAAGTAGGCGGCAAGAGTGTTAATTCCAACCACAACAAGTTTAGCCATTAATAAGGCTACATCACCTACGTAGGATACAGCAAATGTTTTTGCAGCATTTTTCAATAGCAATGCAGTTGCAGCACCTGCAGACTTGAAGAAAGCTTGTCCAGATATAGCAATATATACATATGCATTTCTGTTGATAAATTTCATCACCATTTCTACTACTTTCATACAGCATTGAGCACATGCCACCAAGTACTTGAGATATTCGCTTTTGGATCTGCTGACCTGCCGTTGCAATTGATATAAAAGAATTCGAATGATTTCCACAATCGTTATAAGAAATGCACCTAATACGATAGAACCAAGATGATAAAAAATAGCACGGCCAAATGATCTTAAAACAGGCAAGCGCAATTTAGTACTTTTATCCACTTGCCAGTACCTAATAACTGAGAATAGCAGAAATTACCATTCTCCTACCGCCCCTGCAACGGTAACTTGAGAAAGACCAACCAGAGTAAAGAAAGTCCAAATGAAGCCGGCTAAATGAAACCACATCATATATGTGCTTAGATTAGGATCCACCCATTTAAGACTTGCAATCTGAATTACTGGTGGTTTGACAGGTGTCAATAAGAAAAGCCCAACGATAATAAAGTAGGCAAAAAGTGCCAAATGCACTAAAGAAAAGAAGATAGGCATAAAAACTATAATAAAGAAAGAAATTAGTAATTGAAAGGCTTACTAACACCTGGTAGCTTTCTAAAAGCTAATGCTGCTTCATTGATAATTTGTATGGCCATACGAATTCGTTTGATCATAGCAATTGTAATCAGAAGTATTAAACTAGCAACGACAGCGAATACGATGAATATCACCATTGCTACAGTTACTTCTTGTTCCTTTGCGGGTGTCTTCGTATCCAAGAACGGAATAGTTTGATTGACGCTCCCTATACCCGGGATGTTTAAAGATGCCACGCCGCTGGCGCCAGTACCTGTCTTAAACGAGGTAAGACGCGACTGCCAATAAAAGTAGAGTAGTACAGAACAAGCGATTCCGATGAGATTTACCAATGTAATGCTAAGCCAAACAAACAATCCTATGATGTACTGTGCAATAAACAACCAAACGAATGATAAGATTATTGCTGTTCCAGCTGCGGCGGCAAACACTTTCCAGGTCTCTTTGAAGTCTGCTACCACTTGCATAACTGTACTTTTACCTGATGATAGAATTTCTGAAAGACTTATCTTTGTGTTTCCAATAGAAATTGTCTCATTCACCATCTCTTCAGGGATACTAGCAATCGGTACACATCTGTTCAACACTGGTGCAGAGGAATAAATGTATGGAGAGCATTTTTGAGTCTCAATCAGGTCTCTTGCTGTGAGGATATCAGCTACAGTTCCATAGACACAGGGCATTTTTTCTGGTGAGCTCAATAACAATTCGGTTGTATTTGGACAAGACGAGATGCAAATAGAGCTTGCATTTGGTTGGCCGGCCTGGAATGGATCGAGATAATAAAGGTATGGTTGTGAAGTTTGATTTGCATAACTTCCATTCAGTTTGGCATTTTCGTCACCACAAAAGTTACCTAAGCTATCTTTCGGCACGCTATGCATTAAGATAATTGATTTCTTTACGTTAATTCTATTGATTAAATCCCGTTGAGCTACTTACGTTTTAAATCACCATTTCCAATGGCAGTGGCAGCGACAATTATCATTGCAACCCAATATATGATGAACAGTAAAAGGAATATGACATCTCTACAAACTCTACGCTTCACCAATCCAAACTTTTTTGACGAATCTTCAGGCGACCCCATTTGAATCTGAAAAGAAGATTTTACGCGACTAGAAAAGAGTGACGTGATTTTAAACTTGACATCGATGAGATAAAAAAATAGTAACCATCAGATTATATAAAACCATATTACAAATGTTACTCCCCTAAGTGAAATGTTTATTTTGAAGCATTTAATGTAAAAGCATTCAAGTGTATTTAGACTGTCAAAACAAATCAAGCTAAAAATATATATATTCTCTTGTAAAATAAGTACCTATATAGAAGGGACTTCAAAATGAATTCTGAAAAGGAGGATATATTACTACACACACCTCAAGCAGTGGGAGTAAGTCAAAAGATTTATACAGTCTATATAGAGTATATATATTCAAGCAAAGTCGATTTTTTATCATGCGAAATTGCGGTAGTGATATAATCAACCTGTGAGAATCTGTGGGGTCGATGATATGATTTTAGGTTATTTCAAGAGATTCCTTGATGCTCGAAATTCGTATAAAATGACCAATTGAGTCGAGTGTGTTTTCGTTTATTGCCAAATTCAATTGCTTTATTTTTTTGATAAATTTTACCTTTACACTAACACTGCTTTACACAAGAACCTTATGACAGCGACCATTCGACGTGTTAATTCAGGAAGCTTCTCTCCGGGACCAAATAGACTGACTGAGAGGCAGCAGTATTCCACTTTACCGACTGATATAAATTCCAACACGAAGGCTAAATGCTCTTGTAATTTGTTGCAACCTTATAATTCATCGATGTAGTTAGTAAATTCTGGATTGTTTCTTTCGCTGCTTTTATGATGCTGTTCTTTTATTCATCTTGGGCATTGGTGAACGCACACAACTCCATTTCACCTAATACAACAGAACTGGATCTGGACTTTGACTCTGAATTATTGAACTTAAAAATACCATTTATAGACATATCAAATCAAAAAATTGAAGCTATCAGTAACTGGGATGAAAATCGACAATATGGTGTTGTAGTAGATGCAGGTAGTTCTGGTTCACGAGTCTATATTGTATGTCCTGCTTGTAACTCATATCTAGTATTCATGGAATTCAAATTTTTTAAAGACAGCAAAATCGGCCATAGAGTTGGAGAAGGCGGATGCATTAGGATACAAATTTGAATTCAAACAAGTTCCAGGTGAATAAAATATAGTTTTCTTATCTGATAGGACTGTCTTCATTTGAACAGGATCCGTCAGGTGTAAAAGATTATTTGCGAGACTTGGTAGATTTTGCAAAGTCAGCTGTTCCTAGCAACAAACATGAATTCACACCTTTTTTACTTTTTGCTACTGCGGGAATGCGATTGGTACAAGAAAAAGCAGCAAATCAAATTTTACAGAATGCTTGCAATTTTGTGTCGCAGTCGTCGGATTTTTACATATCCTCATGTGAAAGGAATTTCAGAATCATATCAGGAGAATTAGAAGGGTATAATATGACATGAACTCAATTAAATAGAATTCTTGGTTGGTTGACAGTCAATTATTTGAAGACAAAATTGGATTTTACAAGGGGAAGATCATATGGATTTTTGGATATGGGTGGAGCTTCAGCTCAAATAGCGGTAATATTTCCATTCATTTACATTTAGTTTGAGCCCACCAAATCAATGGCCAAGCAACATAGCGATGACCTTAAGTCTTTAACGCTTCGTTATACAGACGGAACCGAATCTGTACATAGTACCTTTGTGTCTTCATTTTTGGTAAATAAATAAGTCTTCTTACGCTTTAGGGCTTCGGTTCCAATCAAGCCAGGTCACGATATGAAAAACTTTTGCTGGCAGGATCGGTTCAAAGCAGTGGACATGATTCTAGTCAAAAACGTAATAGCATCTATTCCACTGTTGCTAATGGATTGCCAACCAAAACAATCTCAATTGATGATTATTATTCAGAGTATAGTCAACCTACTAAACAACCTGAAACTGATAAACAATACACACTTTTAGATCCATGCACCCCAAAAGGACTTCAAGTTAATTCAACGGCGATAGAAAAGCAGTATCAACTTACCGGAACTGGTTCCTTCAATCAATGTTACAAAATGATAACGCCTCTTTTGAACAAAGAGTTAAAATGTCCAGATACCCCCTGCCTTTTCAATGGTGTACATGCCCCTATAGAAGATTTTCGTAATCATCAGTTTTTGGCTGTTAGTGAATTCTGGTATACAACTTATGAAGTTTTTGATTTAGCTGGTGGATATGAATATGAAAAGTTACACCAAGCAACTGAAAACTACTGTGGTACATCGTGGGATAATATTTTGCTCAGATATTCCAATGGATACTACAAAAATGTCGATAACTTTTCGCGACTTCAAAGGCAATGCTTCAAAGCTAGTTATTTAATGAATGTACTTCATGAAGGTTTGGGATTGCCAAAAACTGGATCAAATGGGAATCTATTAGAATCGATAGACAATTATAGTAACTTTTCTGTTTCATGGACAATGGGTGTCATGATTCTATATTCCTCTTCAACAATACCGAAGAAGAGCACTCACAATCTGTCGGAATCTCTACCATGGGAATCTCTAGTTGTCATATTTGGCATCACTCTGCTAATATTTTTGGTGTATCGATTTATTCGCTTGAGAAAACGCGGGGCCTCATATGTGTTAGATATTTCACAATTTCATAAACTTGATCAAGATATAGAAATACGAATGCCAAGAACTTCGTCAGAAATGTTCAAAATTCTTTAAAAATTAATATAATGCAGCATCAGATTATTTATCTTTGAACGTTGGCCATTTATTCAAGCTTTATCACTTCAACATTCTTAAATATGGAAGTATCATTTGTACTTTTCAGTGATTTCTGCCTTCTATCGCTAAATCGGTTGATTGATTGAACCCAAGGGACGATTTTTGATTCTTTTCTGTCTATACCAGGATCTCTCTTTCTTGATGTATCATTTGGAACGGTGTTCTGGTATCTAACTTTTTGAGGTTTACATTTGTTGGGGATTAAACGCTTATTGAATATCGCATCTTCTTCAGGATTACTATATGATTTGACTTTCCTGTTGAATGCAATAGTTTTGGTATCATTTATTGGACTAATTAAGTTAGAATCAGACTTAAACTTACTTCAATTCTACTTCACTGTCACTGCTTGATGAGTCCTTTGCCTCTGATTCTGATTTCATCAGTTTTTGAATCTTGAATTTCTGTTTCGATACCTTAATCAGTAGTAGTTTTTGCTCATCTATTGCATTCGACTTAAAGATTCTCAAATTTTGGTTCTCTAACAATAGCTATATCTATCAAGTATTTTCGATAAATTACCTTCTTATTTTCTAACTCTAACCGCTGATTGTCATTGATGAATGCGCATAGTTGCTCTTGCTGTTTGTCTATAAGTTCGTTACAAGCATCATGCTTCATTTTCTAAAGTTACCCATGATACCATTTACCGACTCATAATGCTCTGTTAAATCCTTTTTTTGTCGATGTAATGCTCTCTGAAGACTCTTTTCATAGTATCTATGAAGTTTCTCTTCGTTCAACCAATTAAAGCAATCTGCAACTTCATCATAATCATCAATCATCATAGTTAGATTATAATGCAATTTCTTGATGTTTCTGAAATCTGATAATTCATCAGAAAATTCTGGAGTGCTAGTGTCAAAGCATGTTGGTTGGGCAATTTGCTTTAGTGTTGCTAGTTTCACACCCAACGCTTTCATTGACCTTTCAACATCAGCTGCTGTTAAAGTTCTCTTATTGGAGTTTCCTTTACTTTTGTCATGTTTACTTTGTTGAATATTTTGGACATGAAGATTGTCAATACTTTCAATCAAATTGTCTTCAGCAATACTACTAGCATCGGATTGAACGGCTTCTGAGAAAGTATTGATGTCAGTGCAACTATTATATGGAGCTTTGCTTTCCTTGGTTCCTGGTGCAATGGAATCTAAAACAATATCTGTGTCAACACGTTCATACTCTTGTGAATTTAATCGCCCAAAGTCTTCATTTAACGCACTACTAAATGGATTTTCACCTGCTAAACTAGTTTAAAAGTTAAAGATTACAACTGTCCTTATAGTTCTGTATTTCCAATGCTAAATCACCAAACACTGTCATCCTTATGTACGCGATTATTTGTGAAGAGATTTCATTGAATGAAATTCATATGATTTTACAACCATTCATGAATCGCATTCTTCTGAATTCCAAGAAACGTCTTTTGAATCGAGCCGTTTCATTTGTTGAACCCAAAGCGAAATAATTTGTTTCTTCCTATAAAGCAAGCATGAATGCCATGCTTTTAAATTGGGAATCAAGTAGCGATTTATGATTAATTAATCACTTTAGATGTTTCCTTTTTGATTATTTCAACCAACAGTTATGGAAGCTTACTCATATTTTGCATATTTGTTCTTATCTACTCAATAAGGTATATTTTCTTGATTGCATTGACATTAAGCTATGAATATTTCCGTTTTTCAATGGAAGTTCTCTACAACTCAAATCAATTCAGTGATAGTTTTGTTGACCGGTTGTTGAAGACAGTGGGATATGTTTTTGAATACATCAACAACTTTCTGTTGATGTTACTTTTGATGACATTAAATGGATTTGTTATACTATCTGTTATAAATGGAATTGGAATCGGATATTTACTGTTTAGGTCAAAGAGTTCACAGTATCACTTGGCATGTTAAAATTTTCCATTTCCATTCAATGTACCACCTACCTATAATAATACAAGGGAATAATAAACAAAAAATTAATTGGTTAAATCACGGAACTTGATTGTTTAAATACTATATTACAGGTTATTCATCACCTGGATTGTTCGATTTGTCAATAAGAACGATTGTAGAACCATACAGATCGCTTTTGGTAGAACTAGGAGATGATCCTGTGGGCTGAACAAATAACTCTCCTAGGTGATATGGAATATTTCCTGGTAGAACACTGTTAGATCTTGATGAAGACTTTGGTTCAAGAGAATCTAAACTTTTTGAGGAGCTTCTCGCTAATTTCTTGAGTGCCAGCTGTCTTAAATGGTTTGGATCCACGTCACCTTCTAATTAGTTGATTTAATTACCTGTTTGTGAAAGCATTAAAGAGAACTTTGATTTTGGATTGTCTAACAATGCGAGAGGTGTATCAAATTCAACTATTTGACCATGTTTCATCACCATTACTCGGTCCATTTGGACAATAACTCTGAATCTGGTGGCCAAAACAATTACTGTACAGTCTGCAAAGTTTTCTGTCATTACTTGTTGAATAAGTCTTTCTGTATCTCGATCCACAATGACAGATGGTTCTAAAATTAATCATTGATATATACCATCATATATAATTATCTTTGTTCTGATCAACACTGCACGAGCAATGCAAAATAACTGCCTTTCTGGAATGTTAAATTTTCGGCCGTTTTCTATATTTAAATAAAAAGTCAAATACCAGCAATAGCAGTTTCTAATTTATTTGGCATCTCTTCAATTTTATCTGCCAAATGCACCATTTTGAGTGCATCCCAAATCTCTTCATCTGTGGATATGCCGAATGGGTCTGAAAAGTTAGAAAAACTAATTTACCCAAATTAGTGCGTATTGTTCCAGTGAGCATAACAGGTTCCTGCGGAATGATAGCAATTCGAGATCGAAGACTTTTCAAGGATATGGAGGACAAATCGACACCATCAATGAACATATGTCCTTCAGAAGGCTCAATAATCCTTAAAATAGACACTATACATCAGTATATAAGTACCCCTTACTTAAAATTGTTGATTTTCCAGAACCTATCAAAATCAATAAAAAGCTTTATCGTTACCTGATCGTCCTAAAATAGCAATTTTCTCTCGCGGTTCAATGTGAAATGTTACACCTTTTAATACTGATACACCGTATCTGTGGTACTTTGACGTGACATCTTTGAATACAATCTATAGTTTGAAAATACCGTATCTTTACCTGGCCATCTGTAGGCCATTCCTTTGGTGGTACTATAACATTCTTTGAACGAGTCTAAAGTTGAGCAAGAGGAATGATATACCTCCCTTGGCACATGATCACCAAAATAAATTAATGACGAAACACTTGTCATCGACCCGTGCATTTCAAAGAACATTCTATTTTTAATACATTTGAATGATTACTTCACCAACCAAGGTACAAACAACAAAAGTTGAAGAATATTCGTAATGGCGATACCTGTATCAGAAGCTGAAACCGGGAATAATACGCAAAACAATGCAGTTACATAGATAAAGAAAGAAGACACAGAATCAAGACATACAGAGGTTAATGTTTTCACTTTCAATTAAGCAAAAAAAAAGACACTCACCTAGTAATAAAGAATACAAGGCTTTATGATCCGCATCAATTAAAGTCCGATTGAAGTAATCAAATCTGGATTCGGCATGGTATAATCTGATTGAAAAAAGTCCTTCTAAAGTAGTGGATAAATGGGCAAACATAGGTGATTTGTTGTTGGCTTAAGTTAATTTAAGGGAAGTTACTCTCTAGCTGAAGAAATAGATTTTGCACTGACACACATGCAACAATAATTAAAAACCAGCCAACCAAATATATAGGAACGGTTACCCATAGCCAGGGAATATATGCACAGGCCATCACGATAGTTCCCAATACTAGCGGAAGAAATGTTAACACTTGAAGTGCAGTATCAGGCAAGGTTTCATCGATGGAATACAAGTGCCTAGCAAAGAAAGAAAGAATATGGCCCAGTGGTGTAACATCAAAGAACGACATAGGAGCTCGTAATACCGACTATGAAATATTGAGACTACGCCAAAAATACCTCTAATATCTTTGTATGCCATACAGCTGCTTTCCTCAAAATCATATACGAAAATCCGACTCCCCGAATCAAGATTGAAAAGGCGATAATACCTGTTAAAATCCATTGAACCATTAGATTAACGTTAAAACCATTAGGGAGCTCATCCACTAAGTGTTTGAGCCAAACATCTAACGTTAGTCAACTAAAGAGTACCGCTAAAGAAGCGAAATCCATGGGCTAACAGAAAAATCGCAAGAAAGAATACACTAAGTACAAGACCAGGCTTTTCACGAAGAAATTGTATATATGGAGATGAATTGGCGTCTGAATTTCCAGGTTCAAGTGTGCCAACATCAAAATCATGCAGTGAATGTACCGTCAAGTGATTAGCTTCGATGGTTCTAGAAACAACATCTTGATTTGCAAAGTTAGCCGGAGGCCTCATTGAATTTCCAGTTAAAATTGAATTCTGAGATCTTTCAATCATTTTTGATATTGTATGTTCATTTAATTGCGAAGTTTGCATTGAGCTCGAATTCAACTCCATTAGTTGCCTGATAGTCGAGTTTGTAGTATCCGCATTTGCATTGATAGGTTTAGCGGACGCCAATGGAGAACTACGAGGCTTTGAGGTTCGCTTTCGAATCTGAAGATGGCAAAAATTGTTTGAAACGGGCTTCAATGGACTAATGGGAGTAGGGGAAGTTGTTGAAGTGGAAGGGTCCAGTTTGATCTCAGTTGCTATACGTATGATTAGATATCTAAATATATACTATTATCAAAAAGTCCAGTAGGGTCATCTTCTAATTGAACCATGTCAGTTACCCATGCAGAGAAGTTCACATTTTTTGCTTTTAAATCAACGTAGCTACCTTGTTCAACCACTTTGCATTAGTACAAATCTGCAAATACCTTTTCCACCTTTTAAAACCAGAATATGGTCAAAGTCTGACAGAAATTGCTTTTGCTGTGTGAGCATAATAATACAGCGATTTTTGGATAACTGGTTTTTTATACACTCTTTAAAAAGTTGTTTTGACTGAGTATGATCGAAATCACTGTTTCTTAGAGATAAAAACTATACCTTAGACAATCCTCCATCAAGATAATGTCTGGGTTCAAATATATACACCTTGCAAGTGATATTCGTTGCTTTTGACTTGGAGATAGGTTTAGATCATTTATATAAGTGTCATCACCATTTGACAATAGCATTATATCCCTGGTCAATCCTGAGATTCGAATGGCATCAGAATAGCGTTTCTCGTCAGGATCTAAACCAAACATAATATTATCTCTTAATGTTGCGTTAATAAACCAAGGCTCCTCTGGGACATATCCACAAACCGCACTAATCATAAATGAATGAAATATTTACCCATTGGACTTAATTGTTCCATTGGTTCTTTTCAACTGACCCATAATGGCAGCTAACAGTGATTTTCCTGAACCCACATCTCCCACGATAGCAATAACTTGATCCCGGAGCAATGTAATTGACAAGTTTATAATATGAGGGTGATCCAAATCCCCATCCCATACAAAATCAGCGGATTCCTAGAATGAAATGAAATGCGTAACATACAAATTTCATCAGTATGTTCGGTTCTAACGTGCTACAAGTCTCGGTTGGGCCGTCTATCTCAGGAAGTAAAAAGAAATCCTGCAGTTTTGTCAAAGCCTGTTGGGCGCCTATCTATTAGTTTAATACAACTTACCATTTATATTCCTCTCAGCGTTGGGTAAGAAGAGTAATGGATATCGTAAAGTATTAAGTAAAAACAATAATGAAAACGCAATACTTGGAGTCAAATCATTGCCCAAATAATGGTAAACCGAAATAGACACACATATCAAAATAGCTGGTGTGGTGAATACGATTGCGAAACTGGCAATTTTGAAAATCAATTCACGTTTCGATTGATCCATTTCCAACTTTCTCATCGACTTCACCTTACCTCTATAATAATCTTCCCACGTAAAAAATTTAATCAGCTTTATAGCCGTTAAAATTTCTGACATTAAATGAACTCTTTTCGTAATTAACCCAGTCACAATACAGGCTGCTGAAGATGCATTCACCGCTAATACAAACTGTAATGGAAAGAGCAATAAAATAACCAATGTAAATGGTGCAAATGCTGAATAACCAATATCAGTGTATGCCAAACCTAAAAGCACTAAAAGTTATTAAATGAACTTCATACAGAGGCATTCAACTGCAGCAGACCAAAGATAATGCAAATGCACAATAGCTTCTGCAATACGATTACACTCAACTGATATCAAGTTTACAATATCACCCTATGAATGCTCTTAGTTTGAGAAATAGTTACCACACCACCTTTCACATAACTCAGCTTCAATGATTTTCGGTAAATCAATACCATCAGAGCCGCTCTACACTGAGTAGTTCAATAAAATATATTTGTACCTGAATCCCAATTCTGGTTGCTTGACTTGTTAAATGATGAAAGCAAAGGGATCCAAAGAAAGAACATAAAAATATTCCTCCTGCATAGAGATGGCCATAAAGAGCTGGTTCAGGTTTGTCAGTTTTTAACGATTCTTTGTAGACCAATAGCATTCGGAAACAAAAATAAGTACCAATCCAAGTAAATGATGCCCATAATAACTTCCAAATTCCTAATGGCACAAACGATTTGCCAAATGCCCTAAACAGTGCCCAAAACAATGATGGTTTTCTAAAGTCAACACCCAATAATTACTCTGGATTCCTGTTATTCCACTCTTTTTCCAGTTTATCTCCAGTTTCTTTAGCGCTCTCTGATGCAGCTAAGATGAAGTTAATACTCCTTATATCAGGTATAGAGTAACATATTTTAACGATTTTAAAAATCCATAGAAAGAAGAATTGAGAAAAGGAATTCGATGGAGATAGATTGAGCTTTATCTTTTTCTTCTTTCTTCTGATAGTTGTTTCTTGCTGCTGGACTCCAGTTTCTTCCATTTCAATATAACTCCCATTGGAATCAACACTAGACATACTTTCATTGCTACTTGGAGTATCCGAGTTGGAGTTTGACACCGATCGTTTCAATTTTGAATCTTCGTTACTGTCAGTTTCTTCATCCATTATCCTGGTGTAGAAAATAAATATTGCTTTCAGTTTTTTACCCATTAGACGCTCACCTATAAATGAACACCACTACAGTAAATGTTCTATACTTGGCTGCGGGATATGGTACCCGATTGGAGCGAGATCTAAAAAACTCTACATACTCTCACTTGATTGGCACGCCAAAAGCATTGATCCCTCTACTAGGAATACCACTGCTGCAACATTGGTATTCGAAGTTCTCCACTTCAAGGCAATTTATTGTTTGTAATTCAACTCATTACCCATTGTTTGTTGAGTGGGCTAAAAGTGTAAACTTTCCTATCAACAATATCTTGAAGAATAACTCAACAACAAACGATAATAGGCTTGGATCGGTTAAGGATTTGTCCAATGCAGTCTCTCATTTTTCTTTGCAAAATGAACACCTTATTGTAATTGCTGGGGATACGTTGATAAAACAATTTAATATTGATCAATTTATAGAAACTTGCTCCACAATTCCAGGTTCTGTTGTGTTGAATTATAAAGTATCCGATGAAGAATGCTTAAAATCCGGGATATTAGAAACTAGTTTAGAGAATGACTTGAATCGAGTGGTTGGATTCTTAGAGAAACCGTCCCCCAATGACACACCTTCCAGGCTGGGATGCCCATGTTTTTACTATTTATCTCCAGAAGCACTCCGTACGCTGCCAGCTTTTTTACAAGCAAAAGGTGCAGATTGTGAATTAAAAGAAATCGATGCAGCTGGAAGGTGGATTGAATGGCTTATACATCAAGTTCCTGTATATACTTTACCAATTGTAGGAAGGTTAGATATCGGTGGTCTGCCCAGTTACATCGAAGCTGAGAAGTATCTGCAAGAATCATCAAATTTGGTTATTGATTAATAAATTCACTCAAATACAGATACAAACAGAGAGGGGTTGTAGTTATTCACAACATTATTTATTTGTTATGATTACTTTTCGATTGATTCGATAAAGCTGATTCCTTCACGATCCAACTTTTCAATCATAGGTTCATAAATCGCGGATGACATTGGTGCGATAACACCTTTCTCCTTGATGTGGCCTATCCATTTAATGAGCAATACTCTTACCTTCCAATATCATTTGTGTAGCAATAGCAGCTGGATATCCCACAGTCTTGGCCATAGCAGAATAGGAGGTCGGATCACCATAAGCAATCATAGTCGAATGTCTGGTTTCTGTTTTACCATTATCCCACTTGATACCGAACTCATGGTGCATTGCTACCATATCACGTTCATCTTTTCCATAAACGAGTTTTTCTTGCAAGAGCGCACAAAATGCATCTAGAACGGATTCAGAAGGATGCACTTCCCGATCCTTAGCATCCATTTCCAACCAACTGATGGCTGAAGAAAGTCTAGCAATTTGGTTCTGATTAAAATTGCCACCCAATTTCTCAGTCAAGCCCAAATGAATATTTTTGCCCACCATAGAAGCCATCAAATCACCCTAATAGTTCAGCTTAAAGGCACACAAACCCAAGAAATACCGCTCTTTAATTGGTTGTTCACGGTAGTGCTGAGGCAGCCCAATCGAGAAAACATATACATCAGCTCTGAATAGCCTTTATAACGAAGAGTTCCCCGAAACATAGTTTCTAGATGGTTGTTATCCAATTTATAAATATCAATATAAGCATTGGAATCACGATTTGGTAACCCTTCAAATGAATATCCTTTGAAAATCGGCACATCAATGGCACTTGCAAGTAGCTGCTCGCCAGGAATTTCAATAAACTAACAATTAGAATATTCATATCCAATGCACCTTTCCATCTCGCTTAAATTTAGCAGAGTTTAATCCAGCCAATAAAACTCCCTTTGGACTCCAACTGAACTTATACCCAAGAGGGTTATTCGATACTTCAGGTGCTGGAAGACCACCACACCAAGAAACGAACGAAGTGATGATTCCATTATTTGATTTGACATGATCAAACATTTGACAAGCAGTCAAATGATCAATACCAGGGTCAAGACCAATTTCGTTCATTAAAGTTAGGCCTGCTGCTTTCGCTCTATATTGCAGTCAATTTTTTATCATATGGATTACCTATTATCCAATGCTTTCATAGCAGGAGAAATGTAACTTGCAGTAACTAAATTTTTGTTATACTTTAAACACTCTTCTGCAACAATTGGGTGCATTGTAGCAGGGACAAAACTATTTGTAATGTTAATCACTGATATATATACCTGACCACAATATCATGAGAAGACACAAGAGAACCTAGAGATTCTTTGTTGGACACATCCAAAGGTACAACTGGTGCTCTTGGTCTGTTTTGTGAAAGATTTAATGCCTCTTCTTTCATATTGCTAGCTAATATGTTAAATTTCCGTTCCATTACCAATGGTGACAGAGTATCCCGGATTACGCAAGAGATAATCAACTAGAGGTTTAGCTACAAAGCCAGATCCTAGCAATAGAATTTTTCTAGAACCCTGCACTGTTGCATCCCTATCGATTATTAGCAAAAGTAATTATTGTACTGTGATGCTAATGTTCGCTCAATAACCGTTTCCAAATGAGCGTGTTGAGATTCCAACTTTCCTGAATCGTTTGTGATAGTTGCACCTTTTACAACTGGATGGTCAAAGTTTCCTTTAACCATTTCTGCAACAACAGGATAAAGAGATTCACTGAAAAATTCACTAGCTTCCAAAGGCATTTCGGTCGGTAGGTTGTCAATGGACATAATTTGAATTCCATTCCCTTCCAAGCTAAAACGATAAGTAGTATTACTAATTACTTTGAATGAGTTTCGTTTTTGATTGGATCATACATAAAGAATGGGTCATCAATTGTAGAAGATTGTCCCATAAACTCAAATGAACCCTGTTGTTACATTATAAAGGCCATACATTAATGTCACATGAAACATCGGCGAGAGTTAACAGATTGAGTTTTTTCTCCATAGCTAGTTGTTTGGACTGTTCAATCGTCATTAAACGAGGATATTGCTTTGTCCAGAATATACCATTCAAAATCAGACGGGCATATGGGGCAATCTAAATTGTTATGGCAGATAATAGCCTACCTTTTTATGAAATACTGAGGAATATTTCTCTGGTTTGGTAAAATAATCGCTTTCATCATAATTTCCATTTTTATCAACAATAACTAACAGTCAATCAAATTTGTAGTTTACAATCTTTGGCAGTAACCTGACAAAGGTAAACTTTGTGGTTGTCAAAATCCTTTGACTTCGAAAGCGCTTCCAATTCTTCTGGACGAACCCATTGATGTGGTAAACATTTAAATACATGAAGTGCACCCTATATTTAGAAGTTATAGGCTTACTCTAGACACGTTTCCATCACCAACAATCACAAAGATCATTGGGCCAAGAGATTTAGGCAAACCATCATCCATGATGACTTGCCCAGTCCTGGTAACATCCAATCGAGCATCAGCTACACAGCGATACATGTATGACATACCAATAGCCTATCGTTAGACTTAAATAATACCAAAAAAGGGTTTCCATGACCTAAAGCAAGTAATCTG
Source organism: Globomyces sp. JEL0801 (assembly GCA_027595885.1). NCBI lineage: Eukaryota > Fungi > Chytridiomycota > Chytridiomycetes > Rhizophydiales > Globomycetaceae > Globomyces > Globomyces sp. JEL0801. The sequence goes on from JADGIX010000001.1 coordinate 181,211, forward strand.
TGACCCAATGCATGTAATCCATCAATCATTCCTGGGGGATAAAAAGATATAATGGTTTACCAGCATATCCTGCAAATTTACTAAATTGTACCAATCTCCTTCCATCTTTATCCTTTAGCAATTCATAATCAATAAGACGAATATCCTTAGAATAAGCATGTTAATTATACCTTGTCCAGCACAGATTTTAACATTGGCATATTATAATGCTGACCTTTGTGTGTATGTGAAAAGTACATATATCTAATATTAGAATTCCAAACGAAAACTACGTTTTTCCTTTGATAAGGTCAGGAATAGGAACTTCCTTGACTATCCTGTAAGATTTATAATGTGCTGAATACCTCCCAAAATTATATCTGCCTTTGACAAATCATTTTCCAGAATAGCACCAACCTAATATCAAAAAAATAGAATAATGATACTGCAGTGTATTTTTCATCTGGGATGACACGTTTAGTTGAAGGTTGAATGAATACAGTAGCACCTAGACGTTAATCTGGGGTTTTTGCGATACCTGAAAATAAGTTTAAAGAACAAAAGCAAACCTATGATTGAAAGTGAGAGACCAGAACATACCCAGTTCTTTGACTAAGCGTTCAACCTGATCTGGGACCAAAGGTACCCGACGTTCCCATCTGTTTTTAGCTTCTTGTCTGATTCCAATAGACAGTTTGGCAGTAGAGTATCTTCGGAGTCGTAGCATGAATAATTAGAAGGAAAGAAAAGGAGGGACGTATGTCACGAGTCTCTCTCATTTAAGGGGTAGAGAACGCCCAATACTCACTCAAAGCCTACTGAAAAAAAAAACTGAGGTGATAATCCAATTCAGTATGGAGTAATGAAGGATGAGTGTTAATTTTTGATGCTCTACGACCAGCTTGATTGTCAAATTCATATGCACAGATAGTAAAACTAATTGGAGGACTTTATTGGAAATGATATCTGTAAAAAGTAATTCCTAAAGCAATGGCAATTGGTACAATCGCATATAAAAGTACATTTCTACTCGTTAATCGTGTTTCCACTTACGGTGATGACTGTGCAACTCCTGTTACTGGTGCTTTAGTCTTAGGTACTGGTGCTGCTTTCGCTTGTGGTTTCTATTTATTAGTACCAAAGGTCTTAATACAGAATCCAATTCACCAACGAGCATTTCCTTCAATAATTCCCTTGCATCATCAGAATCTATGGTTTAGTATTGGATTTTAAATTATTATACCTATAAAGTTTAATCAATAACTTTCCTACGTCCAATTTCATCAAAAGCATCAGTAGCATCACGACCTATTGATGAATTCAATTACCAGTTACCTAAACTGAATAATAATGGATTGTACCTGCCAATTCGATCATGACTTCTTCACCACCTGGATGCTAGTTGTTAATATCATCCTATAACTTACATCTTCCAAGAATTTTGTGACATCATATACCTTTCCTTCAATCACCATGTAACAATCATTTCGAAGACTGTGTTCTTCCACTTGTTTTGCAGTAAATACTTTAGTCATTATAAATTTGGGAAAACCGAAACTTGAAAAAAATGATCAGATTGGGTAAACCGGCCCGCTTTCCCGCTCACGGATTGGTTGAACTAACGAATAAGGTTGAGTGATAGTTATTAGAAATAAATATTGCTTGGTCAACTAGTATTTATATCATTGGGTTTTATTTCAATCAAAATGTAAATGTTCACCTAGAATGAACTATAGTTGCAAAACTTGGAAGTAAATGTAATTTAGTCTTATAAATATCCTTCCTCTTCAATCTCTTCTTGAAGATCAGCATGTGAATGAAAGCCATCAAGTTGATCTGGTGCACTCTGGACATTTTGGGGTGTAGCTGGTAATGTCAAACCTCTGGCAAGTTTGGCAACTTCAACATCTAAATATTGAACTTCTCCCATTTTCAAAACTGAATCCAACAATTCCTTACTACAAGTTTCAAAAGCTTGTAAGAGAGTGAGTATCGCTTGTCCTTCATTACTCTCCGATAATTGAGGTACTCTTTATGTTAGAGGTAGGTTTTAACGTACTTGGAACAGCCTTGATTCCATTTTTCTAATGCTGCCTTCTCGTTCATCACTGACAAATTGATAATCACGGATGATAATACTTGTCTTTGGAACGAAGAGATGTTTTGAATCGAAAAAAATCCATCTTCCAATTTATCAGAAATAATTTTAGAATATTCAATTCTAGAAAGTTCAGTAATTTAAAAAATCAAACTGTCTGCTTCGAAGACAAAAAGTCAATGCTCTTTTGAACGTATCAACACCAAATCTAAACCGATCTTCATTCACATACAGCTGACAAGCTTCAACATAAATATCTGCTGCTTTAATTGCATCCACTGATTCCATAACTCTTTAACCATCAAAAACAAATTAACTTACTTTGCAGATTTCTCTAGAATCTCACCAGCTTTATCTGGTGATCCTCCAGGAACATAAAACATACTAGCTTTTTTATAAATTGAAGATGCTTTTTCAAATTGATCCATATTTTTCTCTAATACTAATGCAGCAGTTTCATAAGCTAGTGGTTAATGAATACATATGTAATGAATTTACATTTCGCAGCTAGAAAAAAGGAATCTAATTTCTGATGGCATTCTCCAGCTTTAATAAAGCATTCAACTGCTTGTCCGTATGCCTTTGAACCTCGAAATGAATTTCCAGCTAATTCAGTTCATACTCTTTAAAAATACCTTTAGTATATTCATCAGCGGCTAATATATAATTCGGTTCTGATCCGAGAAGTCCAAAAAACGAAGTGGTGTTTTCGCATGCCTTATCTGCTCGTTGTTTGGATTCCATTTTAATGGTAAGTTTTCTCAACTTGAACAAGTCACAAATGTGACGAAATTTCATTCTTATTGACTCAATAGTTATATTAAGAGATATAAATATACAATTAGACTCCACTACGAGAGACCATTTCCTTGGATGCTTCATTCCAGCTCGGCAGACTGGGGAATTTACCTTCTTCTGGTGCATCCAAAAATCCAACATGACACAAGTATCCAAGATATATTGGCATCAACTCTTTCATATCAGCACAACGTACTTTAGTTCTGGCAAGTATTTGTCGAGTATTGCTATCGTCCAAATCAGGATTTTTAGTTGAAGTTGGTAAATCATCCAATACAAAATGCAGCAATGGGAATAAGGCATGATCGGCAGATGATAATGTAAATTCCAAGAGTGACGTCCTCCAATGGATATATTCTGTAGATTGGGCTTTATAATTTGTTGTTAACGTAGAGAACAGATCATCAAATTTGAAACTAAATGTTAAACCGTTTTTTAAAGTTACCTTTGTGAATTCCAAGTGTGGAAAACTCCTAGTTTTAAACTAGATTGGTTTGAAGCAACTTCAACAACACAGTCTGCCACATAGTCAACATTACACATGTTGATAACGTTGGAAATTCTTGGAATCTGACCTAACTGGATACATCCTTTTACTAATCTCCATATAAAATCATCAGTATTTGTAACTATAATGTAAGCCAAACAAAATGCTACCTCCTCTTGCAGAGTCTCCCACAATATAACCTGGTCGAATAATTGTGGCAGGAACTCCTCTAGCCCGAGCACGAAAGATCAATTGTTCTGCCACCCACTTAGTTTGACCATACCCGCTTCTTAGTCCAGTACGACTGCCTTGCAAATCGTCAGATTCATACACACTCGTGTTCAAGACCAACTTATTTGCGTAATGTGCAGTATCGAGCACAGATGTGGATGACACAAAATGAAGTGGTTTCAAATGATGCGTTGTGGCCAGTGTTAAGGCGGTTAGAGTACCATTGACATTAGCACCCTGTAGTTTTTGATATGGGTAGACCCAATGCACCTAGAAATATAAATTGTCGGTTAGACTTACCAATGCACCATTATGAATAATAACATCTACAGTCTCTAGCATCAGAGTCCATTTCTCTGCACTCAACCCAAATTGTGACGCAGAGAGATCACCACATAATGCAATAACATGTCCTTCAAATGACTTTTCCCACACTAAATGTCTTGCACAATTGTCAACAATCCTCTTTAGTCCCTGATTTTCATCTGCAGCACGTACCAAACAATATATAGTGGAATTTGGAAACTTTTTCAAAGCACTTGCTAAAATAAAAGCACCCAAAAATCCAGTAACACCGGTAACAAAGAGAGTAGGCCCAGTTCTACCCTGGAAAATCTTTGCATAATCTGGCGCTGGTAAATGACCAGCTTGTATGCTTGAATCATCAATTGAATCCAACTGAGAGGCATAGTCAAACACATCTTCTTCCATATCCTCTGCTTGGACAGCAGCCTCTTGTGTAGCAGTCATGTTGGCAGTGTTGGTCATGTTCAAATCACCGCCTCTCATATGGTCAACATCAGTTGCCATATCAACCAAAACTGGGGATCTATAAACCATACCCAATGGAGTTTCTGGAGCTAACTGTTTGCGGATTTCAAAAACAAGGCGTGTGGCAACTAGATGTTAATGTAAAATCCAAGTTACGGATTGAATGACCTCCCAGATCAAAAAAGTTCGAAGTGGAGGAAATATTTGAAGCCGGCATCTTTAATAGCCCAGCCCAAATGTCTCGAAGAGAGTTTTGTAAAGGAGTGAGGGTTCCTTGTTCAACAGTAGCAACAGCTGCTGCCAATGCGGTATCTGGAAATGGCAATGCATTCTTATCAATTTTTCCATTAGGTGTCAAAGGCATACGCTTCAATGGAACAAATACTGGATATAAGCATATGAATAACATTACCTGAAGGAATAGCATAAGTTGGTAATTTCTGTTTTAAATAATTACGAACATCCAAGATAAATGCATTTACATCATCCAAACTTTTCGCTAATGGAACAAAGTAACTGACCAAAGTTTTTTCTTCATCTTTATCACGACGAACCAATGTCACATTCTCACGTATTTCCGGATATTGACTTAAATGGGTATCAATTTCTTTCAATTCAATTCTAAATCCTCTGATCTTTACTTGGTCGTCAGCACGGCCTAAAAATTAGAAGTTATCACGGTTTACCTGTGCATTCAACATTTCCGTCTGGTCGATATCTACCTAAATCTCCGGTACGATACATTCTATCACGTGCCCCTAGGTAAAAAGGTATGTTCTTTGTATCTGTAGAGATAGCACTTTCAACGAATGGATTTGGTAAGAACTTTTCCGCCGTGACTTCAGGTAGACTCAAGTATCCTTCTGCTAACCCACCACTTCGGACATAAATTTCACCTAATTCTCCAACACCCGCTAATAAGCCATGTTCATTAACCACTAGCAATTGAACATTTTTCATCCCTTTTCCAGCTGGCATGATATCTTTTTGTTCAGTTAGATAACCAGGATTCACAGAGATTGGTGGAATTTTCAAGTATGAAACGGCTCGTTGAGTCTCAGTGGTCCCATACATATTAATAACATGTGTATTAGACGCAAGATGCTGAAGCCTAAGAACATCCCGTTTAGTCAATACATCTCCAACAAAAAAGGCATGTCTTAAAGATGGAATTAACTTTGTAGCATTTGCTGATAGTAGTTGCCCCATAGCTGGTGTTAAATGAGTAACGGTAATCTCCTGTTTAGCCATCCATTCAGCAAGTTGACCCGGAATACCAATGTCTTCAGCAGTTGGGATGCATATTTGAGCTATTTCTATTGAGCGAGAAACTAATTACCTCCTAAATATAATGGGGTGAATATATCTCGTTGAATTGGATCATGTGCAATCCCACTGAGCATAGTGAATTTTTCCTTATCAGTTAAATTGAATTCCTGTGACATCCACGGATAGAAATGTGTCAGAGAATGATGACGACCTCGTACACCCTTCGGAATGCCGGTACTTCCACTTGTGAATGAAAGAGTACCAATACTATCGGGGCCCAATTTAATACCTGGGAAAATCTGTCCTTTGGTTTGGAAACGACTTAGTAAGTCTACCCCATTACTGTCTTTCCCACCTTCTACAGTGCCATCATTATGAATCTCCAGCATTGGAATTTCGCAAACTATTGCTAAATTTTCTTCAATATAGGCTCGCACAGTGGGAGACAAAACCCCGGCCTTTTTTAATACAACCAATCCTTGAGGTTTCGACACCTGAAGATAAATACACTGCCTTTCAGGAGGATATGCCGGATCTTACGATTAGTTCTGTTTAACATTACCAATAACACTAAATGTGGCACCTGCTTTCAAGACCCCCATTACAGCAACGACTAGATCAACACCTCGATAAGAGTAAAGCACAACAACATCTTCGCGTTTAATTCCATTCTCAATTAAAGAATGAGCTAGCACGTTTGAAGCTTCATTAATTTGTTGGTATGTAAAGGTGCGCGCCTCTCCCACATCATCACTCTCTATAACACACAGTTTTTCTGGATGCGATTGAGCGTTTTTGTTGAAAATGTCCGTTATTGCGCCTTCGAAGTTATCCCAGTGTAAATCCCCAGTAGGATTAGGTAATTCAGCATTGTTTGCCAAAATGGACATTTTACCTATAGGCAAGCTAAAGTCTTCAGATCCAGTTATAAGAACGGCTTCAAGTTGCTCAAGCATGTTTTGAATACGAACAGACGAAAACAAAACAGAATTGTAAACCACTTTGATTTGAATAGGTAGCAATCGTCTCAGAGTAGGAGATTGACTAATAAATATAGTCATATCGCAGCTGGAAGAAGTAGTTGTTGATAGAGCTGAATTTGGTTCTGCGTCCGTCAAATTCAGGAACCTAACTTTAAATAGAGATTGTTTTAAAGATGGGTCTTCCGAATCTTCTGGTGAGTTCATTTTTTTCAATAGTAAATCAAATGGGATTTCTTCTTCTAATGCCAATCTTTCAGACTAGTTGTTAAATTGATATTATTACCTCCAATACAGTCTCGATCACTTGTTTAATATTATCCGTGTTTGAAATGTTCATCCTCAACACTAAAGGATTTGTTGAGGAAGAGGTAGATCCCACAGTTATATCTTGTTCTCCTGTATATCGTTGTAGTAGCGTGCAGAATGCAGCCAACATGATTGTAAACGGTGAAGTATTTTTCTTGTTTCTCTTGATAGCCATTGATAAAGATAAAATGGCCATGGATGCTTCCTCTGAGATATCTAAGGTGTGTTCTGCTTCAACAATTCTTGCAGGAATTGGGCGAGGATAATCAGTTGGCAATACCAAATCTGTTAAAGAATCTAATCGTTTCATCCAATTATTTGCTAGTTGATCCAAAGACGCGGTTGATTGTGCAGTCATTTCCAATAGTTGAAGTTGGTGGATGAGTGTTGATATATTTATATGGTGGAACGCCACATGGAACGAAGATCATCAGACTTCAGTTTTTCATCTCTACTGATTATCACTGAAATGTGGGAAATGAATGAATGATTGGATTTTATGTGAGAAGGGTTGACTTGGTAGTATTGAAATGACTATGTATTTGGAATTATAAGTTTGGAATTGAGACATGCTCAGTGTCTGGTGCACGAAATGCAAGTACTCAGATACTCTCTAATTTATTATCAATTACCGTAAAGAAAAATGTTAAAAGTAAATCAAATGTCATTCTCTATTAAATAATTTTTTTGACGGAGTTTTTGGTGACGCGATTCACGCATATTTATACTAAAGGAACTTTTTTCTATTTATTGACTAGACCATACTATATTACAGAATGTCTTTAGCTATTTCTTTAAATGCAAATAACATCAAGGATTTAGTAGATCCAGATGATTTTGAATCTGTGATTGACTCATCTAAAACCCTGGCTAGTGCTACAACAGGAAAGAAGAAAGAATCCTTAAATCAGAAAAAAGCTCCAAATTGCTATGGAAGAGTCCAAAACTTGGAAGAAATGATTCCCGAGCAATGGTGGAAAACGGTGTTTTCAGATGATATGTATCTGAAAACGGATGGTGATGTGGTGGAAGACGCTGATATCACCAAGGCAGAATTAATAGAATTAACTTCCGATCCTGATATTCAAAATATATTATTGAAAGGGTGCCAACCGCAAGATGAAACTGAAACAGCTTCAGGTAGGCACTTCTATACTTATAGTAAAATAGGTGATGGTCACGTTAAAGTTCTAGACCTATGTTGTGGCCAAGGTCGTCATTCACTCCATTTGGTGCATGAGTATTCTCAGTTAAGGATGTATGGTCATGACCAGTCATCTTATTTGATTTCACTAGCTAAAGTAACTTTTCTTCTTGTCTGAATCAAATAGGAAAGAGCTATTGAACAGAAAGTAACCAAGCAAACTTGCTTTACCGTTGGTGACTGTAGACAGATTCCTTACCCAGATGCAACTTTTGATTTGATTTTATTGCTTGGGAATTCTTTTGGATATTTTTCAAATGATGATCAAGATAGAGCAGTTTTACGTGAAATATTTCGAGTACTCTTACCGAATGGACGTGTTGTTATTGATTTAACTGATGGTGACTATATGCGTGAAAATTTTGCAGAACGTAGTTGGGAATGGATAGATGATTCCACTTTTGTCTGCAGGGAAAGACAACTGAGCAAAGATAAAGCAAGGTTAAATTCACGAGAGATTGTTACCATGACTGGTGATGGTGTTGTCAGAGATCAATTCTATCAAGAAAGACTTTATTCAAGAAATGATTTGAACAAGTTGATGAGAGAAGCAGGCTTTTCAGTCGTGATTCCACCTTCGGGTGAATCTGGCTCATTAACTTTGACCCAAACTCTATCTAAACGAAATGAAGACCTTGGAATGATGGAAAACCGAATGATAATCACTGCTGTAAAACCTGATTTGAATAGAAAAACCGACCTTCAACTTTCTGCAGCACCAAAATTGACTTCGTTGATTCCAAAGATATCGATATTGATGGGGGATACCAGAAAGCCATGTGTAGGGAAATTGAACAATACTTGGAACGACGAAGATTTGTTGACACGAAATAAACTCATAGAAGGCATTAGAAAAAACTATGATGCAGAGTGGATTGATGTACTGGATTGTCATGATACCTTAGTTGAATCTCTTGTGCGCAGAAACCCTGCCTACGTTTTCAATCTGTGTGACGAAGGATGGAATAATGATGCATTAAAAGAATTGCATTTGCCAGCTTTGCTGGAAATGCTTGATATTCCTTATTCTGGTGCTGGCCCAAACTGTCTCGCATTTTGCTATGACAAAGGGTTAGTTAATCGATCTGCAAGTGCCATTGGGATTCCTACACCAAAAGAAGTTACATTTTTAGGTAATTCACAAGCAAATCCCGAATCTCAGCTAAAAGAATTAATTGGGTTATGTGAAGGCAATTTGGAGTACCCTGTATTCGTAAAACCAATCAAAGGTGACAACTCTCTTGGAATAACTGTACGATCTGTTGTTAAAAACCCTAAAGAGCTGACGTTGTATGTTCAAGAATTACGAGAACTTGAAATATATGATATTCTTATCCAAGAGTATTTGGAAGGAATCGAATATGGTGTAGGAATGATAGGAAATGTAGAAGCTGGGTTCCATTTCCTACCAACATTAAAAGTTGATTTTACAGGCATCATTTCAAAACAATTACCACCAATTTTAGGTTTTGAATCAAAGTGGGATCCAAAGTCTCCTTATTGGAGCGATGTCAAGTTTGAAAAAGCCCACTTGGATGATAAAACCGAGCTTCAATTACAAAAGCATTGTATACAACTATGGGAACGGTTTGGTTGTCGTGATTACGCTAGGTTTGATTTCCGTAGTGATTCAAAAGGGGAAATTAAGCTACTGGAAGTAAATCCTAATCCTGGATGGTGTTGGGATGGTAAATTAGCATACATGGCCAAACTGGATGGTTTAGATTATCATGAACTCCTAGACTTGATCTTGAAAGCTAGTTGGAAACGTCTGGGACTCTATGAGTAGGCCAAAGTTGGCACAACGAATGGTAGAATAGCTTGGTACTAATAAATTAAAATTATACACCATTGCACATTTCATTTGTGTTCTGGCTATTTAACAATGGTGAGAGTTGAGTTGTAAAAAAACTTTACTATTGAATTTTACAACACACTAAAGATTGAATGGTTTGTCAAAAGTGCGAAAAGAAGCAGGATTCGGCCTTAATAACACCAGATACTTGGAAAGAAGGATCGAGAAGCTCAGCAGTTGGGTCAGCTGGTAGAAAGTTGAATGAAAACAAGTTGTTATCAAGCAAAAACAAAAACAAATTCGCTCCTTGTATGTTTGTTAGTACTAAATGACTAGACGAAAAGCCATGTAGATTATGTAAAAAGAAGTTACACCAGAAGGGAATGAACTATTGCCAAAATTGTTCTTATAAAAAAGGGGTATTTTATATTTCATTAACTTGATGGTCTAGATATGTAGTATGTGTGGAATATCAATACTGGACGTTACTAAATACAAACAATCTACCAAATAGTTCTCGTAATATATCTATTGTAACAATTGTCAGGACAAGCAACAAGTATCATTTGGATTTTAATTTTACGTTGATTTACTAGTTTTCGTCACATTCTAATCTACATATTCACTAGATCAATCGGCTCAAACCACCAGTTATTGACTAGGTGGAAGGTGTTCTTGCAAATCAGAAACTTGAATCACCTAAAAATGATAACCATATATGTACAATATTCAACTATGACCATCGTACACGCATCTACATCAATTGGTGAGTATTTGATTGGATTCCACTGTGTCTCACTTTTCTCGAGAACAAGTCGGTGATGAATACCTTATACGAGGGAATGCGTTTAAAGACTAATCATATCTGATCTACCATTTGATTTCAATTTCATTTTTAGTACAATTGATTATATATTACAATGATAATTTCGTATTACAGTTAAAGAGTTCAATTTCTTCGTTTACACCTCGAACCACGGATATGCATCATCAAATGATCTTTTCTTCGAAATTTTCGGTTACAATCTTGACATTCAAATAATCGTTCATTCAAGTGTGTTTTACAATGTCGAATTAAATCATGCTTTCTTGCAAACTTTTGTTCACATCCATTATGAGTACATTCAAAGGGTTTTAAATGATGATGAGATGCAGAAATGTGTAATTTTAATGTATATGCTCGAGTATATATCTTGGAACATTCTGGATATGGACATTGATGGGATAAATTTGAATTGGAGAAAATAAGTTCATCAGAAGGAGAATGAAGTGGTTTAAAAGGAATTGGACTTGGTAATGATAGTGGTTGATAGGTTGGAATGACTTTATCATGTAATGTTGTAATTGTTACTTTATCTGAGAAGAACACTGTATCTTTCATATCATCCCCAATAAATTTATCATTCAGATCATTGAAATCATCAATCGAATCTATTGAATCTTTATCTGGTGAATCTTTGTCCGGTAGTAAATCATCAAGAATATCTGTGACGGATTCATAAGGTTGATTACGATTATTGTACAAACTGTGAGTATCTGACATACTTTCATTTGGGAATGTATAAAAAGATGTAATTGGAGTAGGTTCTGAAGCAGGAGTATGGATCGTGTTATACGTAGGTGATAATTGTAGATTAAAGGGTGGGAAAACATAACTTGATAATGGTGAGCAGATATGACTGGAATGATGGGATAACCAATGATTGTTTTGAAAGCTATTCATTGGAATTGAACTTGATGGTGATGGAGTCTTGAGATTCATAGACTCTGAAAATGGACTTCCAGATGGATACATTATTAAACAATAATAATGAAGGTGATTTCATGCCTTTATATAATTTAGATAGTCTTTGAGTATATAGGCTGAGACTTGAAGGACTTCAAATGGTTGGTTTTAGTGCAACCTAACGTTCAATCACGGTGGACTAAAAAAGCTTATTCATCCATTCATAAAACAAAGATCATTCTGATTGATCACAACAATGATTTCCATTATGAAATGAAATTCTAAAATCATGGATGGTATCAATATTAAATTCTGATTGACATAAAGAATTAGCAACACCTTCAACCTCGTGAAACATTCGTCTATGCCACCGAGATATTGAACCGGAACTGCTGTATTTTCAATACATGTGGCCATATAGAAAACGGCAATCGTGTGGATATCAATATTTTATGAATGATAAGTAGTTGAGTTGAAAGGAGTGTGACTAACCTTTTTCATTATGTCCCGATTGAAGAATACTTCAAAAGAGTATAACCAAACTGTAAATAAAGATATGTGGATTGGATACTTGAAAAGATGATGACTATAATGCAAACAAAGACATGCTTTTATTGGAATTTACGATAGACTCGAACACGACCAGACTTTGTACCTAAACTAACATGTTCACTTTCTTTGACAAATGATGGTAATGCCGATGGTAAACGTAACTTAGTAGGTCGATTAGCAATGGTATCATTAACTTTTACAGAAACCTTCAACGATTCTGGCTTTTGAACAATCAAAGGTTCTTTCATATGAGCCAAAGACCTTTGAGAATTTTGTTGAATTGAATGTGAACTTTTTGGTCTAGGTAATCGTGAAAATGATGCTTTAGGAATATTGATTGAAAAATTAGTGGAATCTGTTGTATGACGACGCATTCGTTGTCCATTAAATTCATTTAACCTATCCATTGATGATATTTTCCCATCATGATCCACTAATGACAATGAATTTTTTTCAGCAAGATTAGGTATTGTATCTATTGGATCCATTTGTTCAGTTTGAGTAGCAACATTACGTACAATAGGTAATTTAAAATCAAAATTTCCATTTGAATGTTGACCCAATAGTTTAATATCATCATCTCGTACTACAATATCAAATCCTAAAAAAATAGGTTCGATATGATAAAGAGTTAACCAAGTATCTAAAAATTGATTACAATCCAATACCAATTTTTTCAATTTTTGAATATGAATACACATTTGTTGTATACCATATAAAGTGATATTTTGTAATTGATTTAAATAAAGATATTCAAGTGATTTTGAATGGTATCCAATAGATAATAATGATATATCAGTAATACATTCACAATTTGTAATTGTAAAATAATTTAATTGTTGACAATATTTAATCATGTATAAAATGATATCATCATCTATTGATAAATTCATCAATAAAATCTTCATCATCTTACAACAATTCCAAAATATAAATCTATAATGTAAATCATTTAATGATGAATTTAAAATCGATAATTTGGTTAATGGACAATTGAAATTGTGATTTGAAAAAGTAATGGATGGATATTGATTAGATTGAATACCATCAATATATAAATCATCAATATTTTTACATAATTTAATGATATTCATGATGGTGATGGATGATACTCCACTATTGATTAATTCAATACATTTTAGTGATGAACAGCACATGATGAATTCTAAAAAGATTTGATCGGTAATGATACATTCGGTTAATGAAATATGTGTCAATTTGGGTATAGTATCCCCAAGACTTTGTAACAATCGATTCGTTATCGTATGACCTGATAAATAAATTTGATGTAATTGAGTTAATTTCTTGAAGATGAGGTCTAAATCTCCTATTAGTATCGTATCTGCATGTACTGTGTCTATACATAACGATTGGATATATTCATGGTATGGATATAAACTCCCATTCATCAATGTATTCATCAACAAATAAAATGTCTTGGTTGCAATAATAATGGGTTGTTTGTACAACATGGTATTCATAACTCGTGTCCAATGTTTATTCAAATAGGTATTTTTGATGGTAAATGTATCTGTGAATGATAGGATACGTTGTAAGAGATGAATTGGAAATTCTTTGATGGTATATTCATTACAATCCATCATCATCGATTTTGTTTTGGGTATAGGATAATCAGGTATATTTGACATGGACCTTCTTTTATACTGATAATCTAATGATGTACTAGATAAAGATCTTGGTATTATCAATGGTAAATCATCATGAATTGAATTCAATTCTAAACTATTAAAAAAAATCGTGATAAATTTGTTGATGAACTTACTGTTGGTTATCATAGTTACTAGGATTGATTTGCATTGACATTGTTTTACGTTGTCGATTGGAACGCATCTGTCAAGTAAAAAAACACGCTTGGAGTGACATCAGAAACTGGTGAGAAATAAAGTAAATGTCAAGCACTGGTTCAACTTTTGAATGAATCAAATGTAAAATCAAACAATGAATGAATAAAATTAGCATCCCAAGTCTGATGAGTTGGCTAATCGTTCGGCAGAACCACACAAGTATTCCTCATAAACCACATCATTATCTATATACAACAAGATCAATAATATAACAAGATGTAGGTATTATATTACTTTTGAAACACTCCTAAAGCAACAAGAACATTTCGATTGGTAAATGAAACAGAATAAACAGGTGTATGTTTAGTAGGATACGATTGTATACATTCATACCCAAGAACTTTAGTTAAATCAACGGTAGATTCTGTTTTTAATACATCCCAAATTCGGACAGTATCATCATCACTACTGGATGCTAATAAGGCCCCATTTTTGGAAAAATCCAAGGAAGTGATTTGAGATTCATGGCCTACCATGGTTTTGATCAGGGTACCTTGACCTAAATCCCATAATCGAATGACATGATCAGCACCTAGGTTTAGTAAATGGCAGAGTACCTGCAGAGGCCATCAAGCGTCCATTAGGTGATACAGCCATAGCGGTAACAGCTCCATTATGTTTAGGAAATATCCTGACACAAGTCCCTTTTTGAATATCCCATAATCGACATGTATGATCACTAGACCCTGTCAACAAATAATTACAGTTAGGGTGGAATTTAACGTGCTATGGATGAATATTCATCAAACTTACATCCACATCTGATAAATGTCCAACAAATAATCGTAGGGGAAAGAGATGATCACATGACCACAATCGAGCTGTTTTATCTACAGAAGCAGTAGCAAAGTAAAATCCTTGTTGAGCAAAAGCAACATCAAAGACTGGATAATTATGACCTTTATAGCACACAACATTAGTCTTGGTAGCTAATGACCATAATCGAACTAGAATGAATTCATATTCAAAATTACCTGTTTTATCTTCTGAACTTGATACAAGATAATTTCCATCAGAACTAAAATCAAGACCATAAACAGGCCCTGAATGACCAATCAAATTTATAGGCGGTGGGGCTACAACATCAACACACTACTTCATTACCTGGTACATCTGGTTTCGTAGCCGTTACACTCCACAATTTGACAAACGAATCCGCCAACCCAGCAGCCAAATATTCAGCATTCGATGAAGCCTTCAAACAATTGATTCTATACATCAACAAAACCAACTCGTTACAAATCTCCGGTATTGTGAAAGGTATAACAACAAATGGATGGTAACGTAGTACTGGATAAATTCACACGTTCTCGAATATCACGTAAGGTGGCCAGTTCAGAGTTCAGATCAGTCAAGTTTTTGGGTGGTAATGGAACACCATCTGGTTGAGGTGCATCTCCATCAGCCGTGGATGACAATATCTTTTGTACATCTTCCAACAACAAAGCTGAATCCGAATGTATCTACAAACATCAACAATCAAAATCAATAAATCATATGTTTTAAAATCCATGGTAGAGAGTTGCTTCACTTACTTGAATTCCCAAAGCGCGTTCAATATCACCATAGAAAGTTGAATCAATTGGGAGTTTACCCAATTGAACGGGTTGCTGATTAAACACCGATAAGGAAGAGTCCGTACCAATAAGTCCTGTCCCAGCACTTCCAGCTTCTTCCACTGCTTGTCCAGGTTTATCCGATGAAGCTATAATATATTAAATCATGATCATCAAATTGGTTGTATAGTGAATTTTAGACATAGTGATGAACGACAGTACCTTGAATGGTGATATATTGATTCATTAATCTTAAAATCAACATGAATTTGTTATCTTGTAGAAAACATAAAAGTAATTCAAAAGAATATTTGGACATTCGAACTCCATATTTGTTATTACGAAAATTCACCACCAGTTCATTTTCGGCCATATGAATAGGATCAGTGACCCCCTTGAGTCGTTGAATCTGTGTAGGATGATCTTCCAAGTGATCCGTATGATGTTGTTCATAGAATTGGGATGCTATGTGTGAAATTGAGAGTGTATACCATGATCACGTAATGATTTGGAGACCAAGTCTAGGTAAGCGTGTACGAATACAGGGAATAAGATCCGTCTTAATTCCAGTTTATAGATATCAATGGAATCGTCTACCCATTTGAGTAGTTTTTGATAGGAAGTATCGTAAGATTTTGGATTATTTGCTTCATCTTCATTATAGAATAGAACATAATTTGAAATTGAATTTTCATCTAATTGATCCAAGATATTATCCTTTAATCTTGATTCTTGTTTGAATATATTTTCGGATGATTTGAATCCTATGATAAGAACTAGAGAGTTACCTCTTTTAGCGAGGTAAGTAGCAACAATTCGATCAGAGATACTATCCGACATTTCAATTTGTTTATTTGATTAGTATAAAATAGTGAAAGTATAGTATAGATTTGATAGCGATGCAAATCGTTTTGTATGTAGTAAAAGTGAAGGTAATCCAATCAAATTTTTTTTTTCGAAAGTGAATGATGAATAAACATTTGATCGGAATCAGCAAAGGAATCAACATGAATGGAGTTCGATATTTAAGAACAAGAGCAAATAAGACTAATGTGCAAGTCACCGATTACTTGGCAAACAAACCAGTGTACTCAAGTGATAAAAATATCCCTTTTATTCATAATCCTTTTTATAAAATCCAATTCCCTTTATCTGATAAAACAAGGTATTTATTCGTTTATTAACTCTAAAGGTATTGTATTTTTACATTAACTTTAGGTAAAATCAAATAGTTGATTAATCTTAAAGAATGGATATCTACAACTTGTATGAAAGTGATCCAGCCAAATGGTCTCCATTTGCACTTGCTGAAGTATTTGGTATATCAATTATTCGAGTTCAGGCCATTCTTAAATTAAAATCATTACAAAAGAAACATCTTGAACAAGTTAATATCAAAAGTTATTAATGATTAGAATAAGGAAATTCAAGAAAATCTTGTATCAGGAATGGAGAAATTATTGAATCCAATAACGATTCGATATAATGAAATGCGAAAGAATCCGATACAACAAGAACCAATGCGAGAGAATACTATCAAGACTATGAATCCTTTTGTTCAATTATTAGAAGAAGAAGAGACATTAACAGCAGAAGTTTAACTTTTAAAGATTAAATGACTAGGATGCAGCCATGTTGATGAAATTAGAGCCACATGTTAATGTTGAGATACGATTGAATGAAAAAGCCAAGAAAGCTTTTGAGGGGGAGATAGCAGATAGTGAAGAAGAAACTATAGGAAAGGATGTAGTAGTAGGAGGGAAACATGGTAAATTTATTTCAATGTTTGATAAGGTAGCATTTATGATACGCGAAACAGAAGGGGGAGTATTTATAAGGGAAAGAGAAGGTATACTTCGTAAAGCTAGTCGATCTGAGATTTTACTTAATCGATCATCACGGGGTAAATTCCGAATGTAAGGAATAAAAGGCATTATTTACAAATGATTCATGATGAGTAATTGACTTACTTTAAACTTTACACTTTAATAAGTAAATTAAACTTTAAAGTTAGTTTTGCATGATCAGAATGAGCCACTTTTGATGCGGATAAAAAAGAAAGTTGAAATTTTCAATTTTATTTTCAAGATGGTAAAAGCTGTTTGTGTTTTAAAAGGTGATTCAAATGTATCTGGAACAGTCTCTTTCGAACAATCAGTAAGAACTTGAAAACTAATAAAAAGGTGGAATCAGATCCAACTACTATCACCATCTCTTTACAAGGTCTCACTCCTGGTAACCACGGTTTCCACATTCAGTATCAATTAATTATTTACTAATCATAAAAGTGAATTCGGTGATAACACTAATGGTTGTGTATCTGCTGGGGGTCACTACAATCCAAATGGTCTCACCCATGGTGCTCCAGATGCTGCAATTCGTCATGCTGGAGACTTGGGTAATGTCGTAGCTCAAGCTGATGGGACCGTAAAAGTCGTCATGTCAGATGCTCAAGTAAAACTCATTGGACCTCATTCCGTTATTGGTCGTACTGTTGTTTGTCATGGTGATGCTGATGATCTTGGTTTAACCACTCATGAATTATCAAAAACTACTGGTAATGCTGGTGCTCGTGTTTGTTGTGGTGTCATTGGTATCTCAAAATAATCATTTTGTTTCTTTTGCATTGCTTTTGGTTTCATTTTGAGTTGCGAGTACTTGAATCTGGTTACTATTCAAATAGCATTTCATCTACAAATTAGTTACTTTTACCTACCAATTAGATACTATTCAACTAGTAGTTAAGAAAAGTGTTTTTTACCTAAAAATGTCCACATTGGATTATATCAACGATCTAAACGATAGAGGATTAATATTTGCAAGTCATTGGTTAATGGATTATATCATTCATTCACAATCAACCAATGCTCAATCTTGTATTTCAGATACCAAAGATTCGATTCCAACAAATCAAAATAATTCAATGAAATCTTATAATCATACGCTATTCCTTTACGCAAAATCATTATTTGATCTTAAAGAATTCAAAAGATGTACTCATACTCTAAAAAATCAAACAGATACAAAATCAATATTCTTGGCATTTTATGCTTCCTTCTTGGCCATTCATTCAAATACAATCATTCATGACTTGTCAAAAAAATGTATTCAATCTTTATCTTAATTTTATAAAGCTAATCATTCAATTGGTCTTTATAAAGAATTATTAGATTCATTAGAAAATTATATTCACAATAATCATCCTGATAGTTTTATCCTATACTTGTAATTTTAATTCACCTAAATAAAATATTTGTAGATATGGTGTGGTTTGTAAATTGGTAGATCGTTTGGATGATGCAAAACAAGCGTTGATTCAATCGATAAATAAATATCCTTGGAATTGGTCCGCTTGGTTGGAATTGAATTCTTTGATTGAAACTATGGAAATGGTTTTGTTTATCTTTTCTTAATCTTTAGGTAATGTGCTTATATCTAAATTTGTATAGGTAATATACTCATATCTTAAATTGCATAGGTACTGAAATCAAACTAACAGTTGCTAGGTAATCCATTCAAAAAACCTAACGAATGAGGTAATCCATTTAAAATTCATAATCTTAAGGTAAATCAATTTACCAACTCATTCCCTAGTATAATGAAATCATAGTACAATTACCAGCTTCATTTGTAAAACAAGCTTTTGAAATCAAAACCTTAAATGATCTCTATCAAGGATTGGAAGCCGTGGAACCAATCATTGAAATGCAAAATACGTTAGCACCCAATAATAGATTTTGTCAGATTCAACGTGCTATTTTATATCATAACATTGGAGGTTTGAATATTATCGCTAAATCATTTAGGTATTCCACTTTTTTTTAATGATTGATAGATTTTGAACAATCTGAATTACTTTTTGATCATATTAATGAAATAGATCCTTTTTTGATGGAATCTATGGATGTGTATTCAAATGTTTTATATGTACGTAAACAACTTGATAAATTATGTGATTTGGCTCATCATATAAGTTCTTGGAATCCATTCAGACCTGAATCTTGTGTTTGTATAGGTGATTCAACAAAACCTTTTTTCATTTATTCATTAGGTATTTTTTCATTTACCATATTTTTATAAAAAGGTACAACTGATTAGATTAAATATTTTAATGATTAGGTACAATTACGATATTTAAAAATCAAAGGCAATTATTACAGTTCAAAGGATGATCATCAAAAAGCAATTGATAGTTTCTCAAAAGCCATCAAATTAGAGCAATCTTACTCATCAGCATGGATTTTACTTGGTCATGAATATATAGAAACACATAATCCAAAAGCAGCTATTGAAGTCTATCGAAGAGCAACCGGTACATATTCATTCAATTTTTTTTAACCTTTAGAAATCAATCCAAAAGATTATAGAGCATGGTAAAAAGATACCAAAACATTTTGATTATTATAGGTTTGGATTAGGTCAAGCATATGATATCCTACAACTATACAATTATTCCATTTACTATTACCAAAAAGCAACAGCCATTAGGTTGATATTGATTAATTAACCTACTAGACCAAATGATGCACGTATGTGGGGAGCATTATCATCATCATATGAATCCACAAACAATATCCATCAAGCCATCAAATGTTTACATCGTGCCATCAATTGTGATATCATACTCATTATTGATTATGCAAAATGTGCTGAACTTTATCTCAATTTAAAAAACACTAAATTCAATATCACCATCTCTAAACTTTATTTGAAATATATCAATGAACATTTCCAAAATCTACATTTGGTAACCCAATGACCAATCAATTTTTTAATCTTATAGTCTAATGGTGAAAAGTTGAATGATGCGTATTCATTTTTGGTGGATTATTATAAAGGTTTGGGAATGTTGAAAGAAGTGGAACTTTATTCGGGTTATCTTTGGAATCATATCGTATATTATTATTATTAATACATTTTTTTAGGATGGTGTTGATGTATCAGATTAATATATTTCTAAAATTAAACGATATACATCATTCATTAATTTTGTTTGTTTTTAAAATGAGTAAATGTAAAGTGCAAGTGATGATTTTTTATATTTTTTAGATTTATATAAAAAAAAAGTCTACAAATGTCAAAGAGATTGTTTGGCAAGATCAATAGCATCATCAATCGACATAAACCGATACGAACCTTTAGTTTGTACAAACAACAATCCATCATCGATATAAACATTTAATTTCCCAATTCGATACAATTCCTTACCATTCTCATGACGTTTCAATAATGGTACAAATTCAACATCATGTTCTCCACAAAGGGTTTCAACAAGATCTTTAAAGGTCATGTCGCCAATGGTAGCCTGGATGGGTTTGGTTATTGTAGGTTGTGTGGTGGATGGAATAAATTGTGTTGGATTGGTCATACCTTGATTCATCATATCTAATCCAATTCGGAATCCATCTTTAACAGATGTTAGATTTTGTAATTTATAATTGATAAAGATTTGTTTCCAACTTTGATACCATTGTGTAATTTCATCTAAATTGGATTGTGGTGATGTAATCCAAGTCCATAAAATTTGTTTCCATGGTTCAAAAAATTGAGTTTCAATTAAATGTGAAAATAAATGTGTTGGAATGATTTCAGACCATTGAAAGGTATCTAATAATGGTTGAAGATCTTGTGATGCGGGGTTAATCTTAAAATTTGTTTGTAAATGTTCAATCAATTTTGGTAAGATTGATCGAGTAAGTAATAATTGTAATTCATACTCTCCAAATACCTAACGTTATCTTACAAAAATAATTACATCCGCCCAACAGGATACAATCTTGAGTCCGATTGGATCATCAGGAGTCCAATTCTTGGTTAAATACGATTGTAATAGTTGTCGAGTCGTCACCCATAAATCATCCATACGTTCCCCCAAAATCGGCAACCATGGAAACAGCCATGTATGGATATGATAACCATCCTTGAAATCCCAAGTTTCCAATCGTCCCTCCAACTTGGGTATAATCAATTGGGACACTATATTATGAAACAACCAAGGTGGTAACAATTTCGATTTATCCCATTGATCAATTAGTTGAATAATCGAGTCTGGTTGTTCAGGATTCCAATCATTACTACGATATAAACATATAAAAACACCATTACTTTATCGATTGGCGTAGCTTAGGTAACCAAATATTAGCCAACATCGTCTCAAAAGCAGTCATTTCCGCTGTATGCGTTTCTGGGGCATGATATGCCAATAATCCAGTCCACTACAATCAAATAAATTCAAAATACATTTCGCAATAAATCCATACAATAAAGTGGTTGTTGTAATGGATCCCATTCACGCAACAAGTTTTGGAATATAGGGGATAGAACTGATATGAGATGGTAATCTAATTGGTATTGTTGATACTCCGGTTGATATTCAGTTACGAGTTTGTTAAAACATGGTGCAAATAAATCGGATACTCGTTGAATATTCAAATCTTTTGATAACAATTCAGTTTGATTTGATTTGTAAATCTGTTGAGTTTCATTCAAGATTTCTTTGACCTGACAGATTAGCTTGCTAAATTTTACTTTGGATAGACGTGATAGATTAAGTTTATCTTGTTGTATGGATTGATGAAGTGATTGTATTAGTTGTGTATCATGATCTACTTTTGATTCTTCAATTTTAATTTGACGTGCTAGTTGAGATAAATCAGTTTTTGAGGATTCAGCAATGATTTTAACATTGTGTCGTAACTCTGGGAATCGTTCAGTAGTATCATATTCATCAGGTTGATTTAATTCTGATATGTTGGATAGAATTTTTTCTTCTCGTCCAGTTAGATCACGAATTTTGGTTGATATGGGTTGTGCTTGTGTAGGAACTGTTTGGGCATTGATTTCCATGATAAGTTGATCAGCTGTTAAATACCTAGGTTTTCTTTGTTTAATTCCTATCATGAGTCCATTTTCGTATTCTAACCTTTCTTTTTCCAACGTTGTTTTGGACCAAACTAATCCTATTAGAACCAAAAAATAAACCTTTTCAGCTTCCAGTTGTTCTGATTTTTCTTCATATTCCTTTTTAACAGCTTCAGTACGTTCCTATAATGAATTATAAGATTAGATTACATCAAACCCTCCATGTCCTAATCCCATTTTTGTAGGTCTCAATTTTACATCAATTGGAGTACTAATACCAGAACCATCTTTCCCTAACCCTTGACCAGGTTTATAACCCATTTTCATCAACAATTTTGAACCAATTCCTTTTGAATGTTTTTCAAATTGAGCGAAATCTTTTGAAGGTAGAACAGGATTTTGATTTACAGATCCAATTGGATTGAATTTTGATTTTTTAGACTGTATTGATTAGTGAATGAATGATTTGAATACTTTATCATTTGAATAAATTTTTGAAGATTTTGAGAATATTTTTGGATTATTTTGAGGGAAATTGTGAGGAGTATTAATTGGTACTTGATTAAATACTTGATTTTCTAGATTCATTTTGATATTAGTTTTTGATTCCTTTAAATCTACATTGGGTATATGATTGGTATTTGAGAAACGATTTGAGAATGATTGTAAATCGTTATTTAATTCTTCTTCTTCTTGATCCTTGTTTCTTTTTATTGGAATAAAAGTAGGTTCATCATCTGAAGAATCTGAATCTGATGAAATTGACTGACTTTTAATGAAATTGATTTGATTCCTTGTAGTATGATCATCATCACTTGAATTGATTTGATTATTTGAATTATGATAATTTTGATCATCGTCACTTGAGTACATTTTCAAGTTTTTGAATGAATCCAATAAATTTTTATTTGAAATTGAAGGAAAACAATTTCATCCAATTGAAAATACTTTTTAAATTCAATGGTAAAAGGTATTACAATGAAAAGAATATTAGGATACCAACACCTACTAGTACTATACCTACTAGTAAGTACTATAACTAATACTAAAACTAAATATATTCCATACAGTCATACTAATTACAATACATACAATCATACTAAATACAGTCAAAGTAACTGCTTTGTCCAAGTTTCCAATTCTTTGTTTTACTTTTTATCAAAATGAACCAAAAAAGAAAACTTCAAACCATTCATTCAACAAGAAAAAAGAATAATGCTTCAGTACTAAGGCATTCGACTTTCTTACATCCTTACGGTATAAAACCATTCGGAAATTCTTTCTTGGACTCGGATAATGGAATAAAACCATCAAAAATATCAGGTTTAGGTCAATTTGCTATACTAGGTGATGAATTATTACTTCGTTGTCTAGAATCATTTCATCCTAATTTATTACCAATTCTATCTCAAACTTCAAAAGCTTTTTACATATTCACTTATCATGATGATTTATGGAAACAATTGGTTATAAAAGAATACAATGGGAACTTTCAATTTAAAGGCAATTGGAGAAACACTTATAAGTTTCTAAAATGTCCTAATCAATTTATACCAGACGTGATTATAAAAACTCAAGGATTTTATTCCGATTATTTATATACTCATTGGAGATGTTTATCAGTACCTCTGGATGAACTCTGTGGTGTGACCACAGACAATATTGATCGTAGGTCCAATCTCAGTATGAAAGAATTTATTGAAGAATATGGAATTCCAAATAAACCTGTCATTTTAACAGATGTAGTAACAAAATGGCCAGCAATGAAAAAATGGAATTTCGATTTCTTTTGCAATTTAAAATCAATTGATGTATATCAAGCTGAAGCTGTTCAAATCAATTTTGAAAATTATTATCAATACATGATGAATTGTAATGAAGAATCTCCTTTATACTTGTTTGATAAATCTTGTACTTTTGGGGAATTAAAATCAGATTTTACTGTACCTGAATATTTTGATATGGATTTATTTGCTGTTCTTGGAAAGGATCGTCCAGATTATCGTTGGTTGATTATTGGTCCTCAACGATCTGGAAGCACATTTCATGTAGATCCAAATTCAAGTAAGTATAATTGTCATATCACCATACATTTTTTTTATTTATGATATCAAATTACACATAGTAGTTTTTATGATACCAAATTATACATAGATGTTTTTATTATACCAAATTACACGTAGAAGTTTTTACGTTACCAAACTACTTTGTTTTTACATGCAGAATTTGAAATTATTTACTAAATTATCAAAGCTAGTGCATGGAATGCTTGTATTACAGGAAGAAAAAAGTGGATTATGTTTCCTCCAAATCAAATCCCTCCTGGTGTCTTTCCCAGTGCAGACGGTAGTGAAGTCACTTCTCCAGTTTCTCTAACCGAATGGTTCATGGTAACAAATTATGTTTCAATCACTAATATCTTTAGAATTATTATCAAGAAGCTCAAAATTTACCACCAGAATTAAGACCCATTGAAGCAGTATGTAATCCTGGAGAAGTTATTTTTGTACCCAATCAATGGTGGCATTGTGTAATGAATTTAGAACCAGGTAACTATCAATCTTAATTCATATACCTAGGAATTGCTTTAACACAAAATTTTGTTGGTCAAGAAAATTTAAAACAAGTTCTCAAGTTTTGTAAAGAAAAGTAAGAATAAATTGATTTTAAACTATAGACCGGATCAAGTTTCTGGATTTTGTGGAGAAAATTTGTATCAAAGTTTTCTATCAGGTTTAAAACAACATAAACCAGAGATATATAAAAATATAGATACATTCACCAATTGTGTTGATAAATCTGCCAAGAAATCAAATTGGGAATTGATGACGGAAAATCAAACAACTAGCCTTTTTACATTTGATTTTGCAAAAGATGTAGAAGATAATGTAGATCAAGAACTTTCATTAGAAGAATGAATATTGATCAATTGATTTAAATGATTTAATATAGTCAATCTATCGAACTAAACACTCCTATATCAATAACATCAACCATTAATACAGTATCAATAGTTTATTCCAATTTCTAAGGTAATAAAAAGTTGATTATCGATACGATTATTCAGTAGGTGGTTCATTACCATCAACTACAGGTTGTTCTTCTGTCATTTCCACATCCTCTGTGACTTCCGACTCGACCACTTCATTTGTCACCACAGGTTTAGCTGTAAAACTTTGAGTAATTGAAGCAATTAAAGCATCTGAAGAAACTACAGACCTATAAAACATCAATTTCCTTGTTTTGTTTCATACCCATTTGTAGATGATACTGAAATTCCAATATTTGAAATAATTTCATCAGAAACTTCAGAATCTTTAGATGATAAAAATTCAAAAGCTGTTCTGACCAACGTTAAATTCACTTGACCACCTTCCGAAACCAATTCAATAATCAACAACAACGTAGCCAATAAATTCTAATACAATCAACAAAACAATCAAAATACTCCAGCCTACGAATAAAAATAAATGATTTGGATATAATATAAAATTACAACGGAAGCGCATAAGAGAGCCCAAAAGTTAATCCAAGGTGCAGAATCACCCGTCCAATCTCCAACACTATACATCAATCCAATTGTATATACGTTAATGTATCCGCAACTTGATGTAATGGAACATCCGCCCATTCACAACCTTCTTGAATATCCAATTTCGTGACATTTGGTTTAGAAATTGAAAACTAGTTTTTTTTAGGTTCATATTTTAAATAACTTTTTTATAAAATGTCAAGAGTTGTTGTTTGGATAATTTTCCTCCTTGTAATTGTTTAGTTTGAGTTGATAATCGACCAAAGTATCTAGTATCAATTCAACAACCTTTTTCTAATTACCTAACAATATCATGAAAAGTAATATTTATTACTCTGAAGATGCTATGATGATATCTTTAGGTTGTTGTTTAATGATATATTTCGCATAATTCTTTAAAATTTCGGGTAATTCCGGTGGAATGACAATTCTATTTGGTTTGAGATGGTCATTCTATTACTGTTCTGCAGAGTAGATTGTTGCTGGTGGTCCGGACATTGGAATTCTATGAGAAAAAAGTTTCAAATTTGAAATTCGCGTGAATTTGATACGAAAGAGTTTGATCAGTAGCAATTGAATAGGAATAATCAAGGATTGATAGAACAAGGTCAGGATAATGAAGGAAATGATTAAAGAACATTTTAATTTATTGCTATGGTGATATAAACTAACGATCATGTTGAATGGCAACAATACGTGGATTGGTTTTAACTCGATGTGAAATACTGCCTTGTTGATGACTACTACCTTCACCACGTTTAGATGTAATAGCATTATAGGCTTTGGTCCCTGGAATCTGAGCAGATAATCGATTCTTTCTCCAATTAGCTTCATAGTCTTCCCATCGACGTAATGGAACTACAGAATTGTCGAAAGTCCCATCATCTCCGCCATGACCATCACGACTCTCCTTCTCACCTGCTACCTTTCGAGTTTCACCCCATGAAAAGTCATCAAAATTCCAAAATGCATACAGTGGAAGAACAAATTGCCAGATTGGTAATGCAATCAAATAAATAACCATCCAAAAGATGTTTGATAACTTTCGACCTGTAAACAATACCAAGAAAGCAGGCAAGAAAATAACAACAATCATGGTAACAGCCATCATATACGCAGTTATGTCAGAAGCCGAAGGAGGATCAATGGCAATATTATACAATAAATAATATGTTGCAAGTAAACCAGCTGGCAAAACAGCAGTCGAAATTAAATCCATCAATACCAGAAACTAGAATAAATTGATTAAAAATTACCTGCATTGAGAAACAAAAGGTTCCACAAAGATTACTGACAAAAACCAATTCCATGAGATTATGAATGGTCGAATTGACCCAACGACGACGTTGTGATAAAAGAGTTCGGAAATCATCAGGTACAACAGTATAACAAATCGCTTTGGAAACATAAACTGTTTTTCGTTTTGGAAATTGTTTCAACATACTGGTAGTCAAAAATCGATCTTCACCAAGTAACAATAAATTCTTTTGGTGGAGAGTAAAAACTTCATTTGTAGAGTATTGTTCAACAATATCTGGATTTCCTAAAATGGGTGTTGAATTCCCTTCACTATCAATGGATTTGATTCTCCACATACAGAAACATCCGGGTAGACAAGTGACACCTCCAAACAAGGATTCAAACGCTTTACCCAATTGATGGGAGATGAAGTATTCAAAAACTTGAATCATCGTTACCCATGATTGGGACTTGTTTGTGATCTGTGTCTCACCACAAAGTCCGATGATTTTATGGTTATTTTGAAGAGTGTTGATTAAATATCGTAAAGAAGGTCGTTCAACTTGAGTATCAGCATCAACCATCAACACTGCTTCAAAGAAATCAGGCGTCACTCCAGTGATATGATGGATTTTACGGAATATATCATATTCTAATGGGAACATATAATCTCCTTGAGTAACTCTTGAAAAAAACCGCATTAAAATCAATTGTGAATCTCGTTTTCCTCGATTTCCAGGCTTTCCAATAATATTTCCTTCTGCATCATGGTTCATTTCTTCTGGTGTACCACATTTGACAATCAAGATCATTGGAACTCGACGTCCATCAATTTTATAGTATCCAGCGTAAACTTTGGCCATATTGTGTTGTTTAGATCCAGTTGCAACTGCAATATAAGATTGAGGGTGTGGGTTTTTAGAGAAACGAGTATCGAATTCCATCATATCGAGCAATATATCAGGAGTTGACTTTTCATTTCCAGATCCTTTGACAATTCCATCTGCAATCACAAACAAGAGTTTCTTTTGATCATCATAGTGAGTTACTGCTAATGAATCAATTGTTCCTTTGATAGAAGCGTATCCTTCTGAGTAACAAGTGACCAAAAGTACTGTGTACAAGTCATAATCGGTAGCATATGGACTAGGTCTCAATGCGGCAGGAGCCTGTACATCATTGTCATGTAGAATAGGCCGTGCTGAAGCGATGGTTGCGTACTTGTTTCTTATCGTGTTGGCTCTGGGTTCCTTGCATAACCTGGTAGCGACAAACCAGTCAAAGGCAATGGCCATGAAAAACTTTGAAAAAGTGATACCTAATATTATAAAAGAAACCACCCATATAATGATCTGTGAAAGGATACATCCAACAGTTTGATGTGTTAACTGCCCAGCATAAAACTTGTTTACTAAACAATCCCTTGCGTCTCCTTGAACTTCTTTACTGCTTGAGAGCAACAAAGTGATATCGGTCATTGTACGAGATTTTCTAATCAAGGCATCTGCGGCATCATTTGGGATTGGGTTGGGATTCTGTAACAAGTAAGGTTCGAAATTCAACACTATATATGTTAATATTAACAATCCAATACCAGTATTTCCATATGCCACAAGATTGCGTTCACGAATATCTTTCCAATCAAATGAAGGATACGAATTGACAGTTAAAGATTTGTTTGAACCAGTCTACAGTTAACTATAAGGTTGATACCAAAGAAATGACTTGATAATTTGTGAATTCTACTAAATTGTAATTTCTTTTCAAATCCTCCAAATTCAAACAATCATCTGGTTCACAAATATGTTTTGTTTTTGAAAACTGAAATTTTGAAGATTGAGAACTTTGGCAGGTAGTGATATCAGCTGTTTTGAATGCTTGACTGACGTCAGTTCCAGCATTAGCAAGATCTGAATCTGTTCCTTCAAATAAAGTGTTGTAAGGTGGGATCATTTTGGAGACATGGTACATTTTACCAAAAATCACAACACCACCTATCACAATTAACAAGAGTAAGTCTTTTACCAAATACGTTTAATGGGATATTTAACTCTAAATCTGGAGGACAAAGAGCCTTTTCAAAGTATACTAGGAAGAAGACAGTGAAGGCCATAAATAGTGCTGCAATGAAGCATAATGCGATTTTTTCTCTCCAAGCTTGTTGTTGTGGTTTAGATATACAGCACTTTAAAATAAAAGATGGGAGACAACATGTCACTGCCCAAGAAAACAGTACCCAGACACTTGGTTTTTCTGGTGGTTTCTGGAACATATTTGGATTTTTGATAGTAGTTCTTCTTTCCGGTCTTGATAGAGTTCCATTTCTTTTCATTGAGTCTGTGAATGGACTGAATAAAGTTGGACGTCTCCCTACATTATCTTTTTGACGTTCTGATGATCTGAATAACGTAGGACGTCTTAAAGAACCGAATAAGGAATTCGAGTCTTGAGAATCTTCCATTTTTAGAGAAGAAGAAACCCACCAAATTCGGAATGGAGAGAATGAGGCTGAGCGATAGAATGCAGCCATTCACACATCATCGTATAGGATATTAAATGAGTATATAGGATAGTATGAGTATCTTGCAGCATATGAAATGAGTGTCTTGTAGCATATGAAATGAGTGTCTTGTAGCATATTAAATGAGTATAAAAACAGCATGTATGATTTAAGGTACTTGTAACTTCAATCCAATGAATAAAATCTTGGATACTTTGATGATAATCTTTTATAACAGATTACTATCAAGTGCCTTTTGTTCCCTTTACGCGAAAGCCTTTGCAAAAAATAATTCAATTCAAATGTCTTCATCAGGTAACTGGCCCTTTGTTATCCTTATACCATGATTCATTTACCTTTAATATGACCCCTTTTAACTCTGATAGGAACTGAATCTTCATCTGACCATTCCGATATATCAGAAGAACAAAATAATATATCATCAAATCAATTGGAATCTCAACCTGGTACTATAAAAACTAATCTCATCATTTCAGCAACTCAAGAACCAACTCAAAACAATTTATTAACTACTAAATCAACGGATTTAAATATTGGAACGGATTCAGAACCTATTCCAAGGACTGGAAATGACTCTCCTGAAAATCAGACTCCTCTTTCAATTCAAGAAACTCAAAATTCCTCACAACCTACATTGACACTACCATCAAACCAGTTTATTTTGGATCCTACAAGATTAACACATTACCTTGATGAAAATGGAAATCCACAAGAAATTACCACTGATGAGCATTTAATATTAGCTCAACAACAAGTTACAGAACAACAAAAATATATTAAATATATTGAACAACAAAATGCTATTCAACAACAAGTACCCGAACAACAAATTGCTATACAGCAGCAAGTATCTGAACAACAGCGAGCCATTCAAATAAAACAGGAATTTCTCGCCAATCAAACCGCTCAACGTCCACAATCTTTAGAGTTACAGCAACTAACTCATTTTGTAAATGAAAACGGTGAATATCAAGAAATTCAAACAGAAGAGCAATTCTTATTGGCACAGAAACAACTTGCTGAACATCAAGCCACCTTGCAACAACAAGCGTCACAGCAAGTCCAATTGACTCATTATGTTGATGAAAATGGAGCTTACCAAGATATAACTACAGAAGAACACCTTATACTTGCACAAAAGCAATATATAGATCACCAAAATGCTCTTTTGGCTACCACACCACTCACACATTACCTGGACCAACAAGGACAATATCAAAAAATAGAAACTGATGAACATTTAGCTGTAGCACAGCAACAGCTTGCTCAAATTCAATCACAACAACAAGAGACACCCATCGTTGAACCAGAAGTTGAACAGGCTGAAGTTCCATTAGTAGTTTCCTTTAATGGACCACCAGAGATATCACAGGTCAATTCTTTAATTACTACCCATCGAAACAAATTCTACCATTGTGGATTTGTTTATAAATTGAATGCATTAGGGGCCAATGGTACCACCCTATTCAACAAGACTCCACAAGAAATTATTGCCAGTGATAGTTTTTGGTCAAAATGGTGGATGGAACTATGGGGTCCCGTTTTACATCTATGGAGAGTACCTGAAGAATTAGCATCATTTCCATATACAGCTGATTTATCAACTGACCAATTCATTAAAAACGAGTTGGATCCGCCTTTAGAGTTGATGGCTGCTATCAAGTCTTATCAACCCGAGCCATTGTATATCAATATCGCAGAAGCAAAAGTGGAATTATTTGATCAAGATTTCCAAAAAGTTTCGTTTCCAGGTATCATTTAAAAGTTTACCCTAGGAATACCACCACCACCAATTCCTTACTCTTGTCATTTCGCATTTACTTCGGCTTGTTCTAACTTGTACTTACTATCAGCTGCCTCAATGATCCAGGTGAATCATTGGGTAGCGGCTATACGACTCTCCATATTTGAACTTGCCAAGTTAAATACCCTATTCACGTATCGACTTATGAAACAACCAACTAAAATCAGAACCTGGGATGATTTTGATGTCAAACCATTTACATCTCATTTATATAGAGGGGACGTCCGTTATGAGGGTCCATTACAAATACGTCAACCATATTCAAATGTTTGGCAAGAATACCATGTTGTTGTTACATCCAAAGTTGGAGAGGAGGCATATGCGTCAAGTGGGATTTCCAAAAAGTTCTTTAGAAAGAAAAAAGAAAAGGTGGTGGATGCATCGAAACGTGGAACTATGTTATTCTACGAATCAAAGGCTGCCATGAAGAAATCTAAAGAGCCTTTGTTTATTTTTGAAGATGTAAAGACAATATCTGCAATTTGGCCGGATACTTCAGAGTTGGTTGAAAGGGATCAAGTAACGATGGCTAAATTGCAGGGTTCATTTGCTTTACCTCCCTCTAAAGTTGATCCACAGTCAATCCCTCCTGCCAAAAGGAGTTTTATAAACTTTGCAAAAGGATTACCAAATGTGACAAATCTATTCGATTTAACTCGGTTAATTGAAGGAAGTGACAGTAGACCTGCACCATTAGAATTACTTATTATTGCCCCTTCTACCATGGAAGCGATTCGATGGATCACTGTCACCCTGATTTCATTCGGGATTGATTTTTTGGGACCACAGTGTGAAGAAGAAATCAAGGAAATGACCAAGATCCCACCTCGACCTGAAGTTGATGCCCCAACGCAACTTGTACATGTGACATGGCCAACACAGTTATATCTATCCCTAGGTGAGATTGGTGGTGTGGCAATGCCCAACTGTTCACAACAAGAAACTACTTCCTTATATAGTCATTATTTAGCACAGAAAGTTTCTTTTTCCACACAAGATAAACTACGTCATTGGTGTCAATCCATTGCTACTGGTGAATGGGAACGAGGAGTATGTGATCGAAATGAAATTCTATTCAAAATATCTCAACTACGGGAATGGACTGAAACTGTTTTAGAAGTATTATCAGATAATAATGTTCAAACTGGCAAACCTCACCCATCAGTGTTGGTTGAGGCTATGGCAAATGTGACACCTTGGCTAGGTCCAATATTAGCGAGTATGGTTGGTGCAGCAGGAATGGTAAAACCAGTTCCTATTCCTGAGACTGTAATAACATCTCCTGATAAAGAAGAGGCTCCGGAACCACCTGTGGCCGAAAGCAGTAGCAGCGATGGAGAGGGCAGTGTTTCTGAAGAAGAACGATCAGACGAGGGCAGTTTAAGTGAAGATGAATCTGAAACTTCAGAAAAAGAAGCACCTGGAATTGGGGTAATTACTTTGCAATTAACCGGTAGTATCAACAACAGTTAAGTCTTGGAATTGGAAAAGAAGTAGAAAAGAAGGAAGAAAAGGAAGATTTTCAAGTTTACGGAAAACATTCTCTTATTGCTCAAATTCAAGAGAAGGAACAAGCGAAATTAGCACGAAAGTATCATTCACAACTTCCACCACCTTCTGCTGCCGATAAACGATTAAGCAGTGTTTCTCAAGTAGAAGATGGCCTGGCATACAGGAATTCATTGTTAGTCAGTGGCGATGCACCACGAAATTCGTTGTTGGTTGGTTCAAGTACACCAATAGACCAGAAACGACTTAGCGAGATCTCCCAACCACCATTATTATTTGAAGAGCCTCAAGGTCCTCTTGTTACTGGCATTTCAAACAAAAGAGAAACACTGTTACTGGTAAAATTTGATGTTTTAATATTTAGGAGAATTCTTTGCTTGGACAGCAATCGCAACTGGAAAATGGTGGTATTAGGTCTTCAATTCTTGGCCCCAATCGTGCGTCTTTGGTTCCTGGTAATCGACAGTCGTATATTGGCATTGCGCCTAAACCTGAGTTGATATTGGTAAAATTCCAAAGTGTAATCTTTAGGACAATTCTTTGCTTGGCCGTCAATCGCTCATTCAACCGCCCAAACAACCAATTGCAGGTCCTTTGGTAGGTATTGTTACCAATAATAAGCCAGAGGTGAATTTACTGGTATGTTGAAACTTCGACCGAGTAATAACATTATAGCTTCAAAACAAGCGGGATGGATCTTATTACGAAGGGTCTGTCAGCGGCAGAGCTGGTCCATTATTAGGTGAAGTCGACCCCAACAAAAATAAGCCAACACTCAAAGGTGGTTTACTAGGGCAGTTAGATAAACGTCGAAAAGAGATGGAAAACTTTAAGAAAACAGGTGTGTTTCATTCGGATGATGATCGAGGTACCAATCAAATGTTAGCGCAACTATACCCAATGTTGGAGCAATTAATATACCTGCTAAAGAATCCATCTGAACAATCCAATCCGATGGTGATTCAAATGATGCATACCATGGCCTCCAACATTAGTCTTTTAATGGCGCAAGCAGGGATAGATGACGAAGATGATCGACCAATCAGAAACCCAATGCTCAGCACTCCTACAGGACCCAATTCACCAATGGCCCATCTATTGCAAGCTCATAATCCCTATGCTATTCCAAACTTGCAATGGAAAAAACCTGGCAGTTCGGCAGCATCCACCGATATCTTTGTTCGTAACAAAAAGGAAGCTTCTAGTGCTAGCGAATCACAGTCAGAATCGTATGCTACATCTTCCTCTTCCGAATCCAGTAGTGGATCAGAATCAGATGAACCATCGGCAGATGAGAGTAGTGGAACCGATAGTGTTACAAGTGGATCAAAGGCGACCAAATCAACACTTTCTGATAGTGAAGATGAAGATATACCGCTTACGCAATTGGCAAAGAAAGTAAAGGCCAAACCAATAAAAACTAACTATGCTGCTTCTGAATCAGGAACGTCTGCAACTTCTTCTGCTAGTAGGTCTACAAAGTCTGGTAAAGTAAAATCCTCGGTTGGATCTGTATCTGATACTACCTCAAACTCTGGTGGTTCAGTATCAGAAAAGACAGAATCGACACACTCTGATGGTTCTGAGTCTGATGATACAGATATACCATTAGGAGAACTAGTGGATGCATCACATTCTCATCAGTATACACCTGGAACATATCAACAGCAGTTGATGAATCAAAGAAACCCATATTTAGTACAACAAATGAACCAACAACAGAAACTGCAAATTCGTCAGAGTGCTCAAGCAACCAGACAAAATAGTGCAATGGCTCAACAGATGTTGTTACATCAGCAACAACAGCAACAACAAATGTTGAGAAATTTTCAAATACAATCCACACCACCTGCAACTCAAAAACGTCCTTTATCATATGCCCAACAAATGCAAATGCAACAAGAACAACGTCAGACTTCATTTCAACCAGTTCAAATGCAGCCCATTACGTACAGTAATACCCCTATAATGCAACAACCCGTTGCACCTTTGATCGGGTACCAAAGCCCTGTCCATGTAATTCAATCACCAAACGTGATGGCTACGAATCATACAACTCGACAACCCATCAATTATTTTACTGCTACATCTACCAAACCTCAGAAAACAACCCAGA
Organism: Globomyces sp. JEL0801; assembly: GCA_027595885.1. Lineage (NCBI taxonomy): Eukaryota > Fungi > Chytridiomycota > Chytridiomycetes > Rhizophydiales > Globomycetaceae > Globomyces > Globomyces sp. JEL0801. The sequence goes on from JADGIX010000001.1 coordinate 216,413, forward strand.
TAGATTCTAGTGAGCAAGGAAGTGTTAGCGAGTCTGATGAAGGAAGTGTTAGTGATGATTCACAATAGACTATATAATCGGTTCAATATAATCCTCCCTATTTCTATCATTTAAACTCTGAAAATTGTGATAATTAGTCATGTTTTGTCGGAGATTTTATCGGAAATTAAACTAATAGATTTGTCATTTGTATTTTCTCAAACTTTACAACTCTTCAATGAATTTTCTTTCCAAAATCTTGTTATTGTTTGTTTCTTTGCCAGTAGTTTATGGAGCTCCCATTGAAGAAGATCCACCTTTAATTACCAGTCAAAGTGAAGACATATTTATCGAACAACCTGAAGGAGTTTTAAATTACTTTTGGCGTTGATTTTTCTTCCTATTCCCTTCTTATTTAAAATAAACGATCTTTTTATTCAGTCATACTTACTGTTTCAAACATACATGTGAGTTTATCAATAGACTATTTTGTAAAGCTTTCAAACAATAAAGAATTGCAACTTACAGCTTTAGTATTTATGGATGAATATTAAAGAATAGGAACTCGGATTTGGAATAGGTAAATATGTTTTTTTGGAGGGTTCCAAGTCAACTTGCACTGGGACCAAACCAAAAAATTCGGTTTCAGAGTTGGATGGAAATAGATGGACAAAGTGAGAGGATACTAATCAATACAAATCGAACCATCAGGGTTAGACCATAGGTCAACCACCGACCCATAGCTCTACAGATGGTAAGTTACTCACGGCTGAACAAGCCGAAGGTCCCTTGTGAGCCTCGTAATTGGGCGATCCTAAAGAAAGTTCCCTTGCAAAAGTAGTTTCATAATCAATGGAATGTTTCACGAATTGAAAGCACAAAAGCCTGGATTTGTTTCTATTTAAAACCAAAGGTTTCTATCACAAGTACCTAATGTCCCATTTGTTTCCTACTCCTCCCTTAGATTCAACTTTGAATTTATCAAATGATCCACAAAACGTATATCAGAAAAACACTTTTAGACAACCTGCTGCTTACTTGAAGTCTCCTGCATATTCGTACTTGGTATCTCCTGCAAATTCTTTCTTGGGATGTCCAAATGCTTATGGAATATCCCCTGCTACCTCTTATGCAATTTCACCTGCAAATTCATATGCAGCCTCTCCCTCATACTCTGTCTCAATGACCCCTAATGAACCAACTCAATCTTCCCTCTCACTCCCAAATGAAAGAAATAATGTGAATTTCAGTTTGTATAGCAATTCCAAGTTTCAATATGATTCTTTGGATGATATTCTTGGTGATGTACTAGATGAAGGCAACGCTGAAGATTTTAATGAAGCGTTCTTGGTTAATGATATGAATAATACCCTTTTCTTCTCTGATAATGTCACCATTTCAACTGAAGTTGATTCCAAAAGCCCTTCGTCATCTACCAAGACACCAGAATCACCCAATTTCTTGGCACCTTTCAATACTCAGGGGCAAGTTTCTCCCAATTTTAATATGGACTCTTCGGCTTTTAGTCAAATGCATTCTCAAATACAACAATCCCCCTCATATGCACAAATCCAACCTTCACCATCATTCAATCAGATCCAGCCTTCACCATCATTCAACCAGATTCAGCCATCTCCATCATACATCCAAATTCAACCATCCCCTTCATATGGTCAAATTCAACCGTCTCCTTCATACGCTCAAATACTGCCAACACCCACATATTCGCAAGTGATATCATCACCTCCATATCTTGAAATGAACTTATCGCCTACTGAATCATTGGATACTGAATCCGTCCAACCAGATTGTGAAAAGATCCACAAATGCCCACATAGTGGTTGTAACAACGGTAAGCCGATTTTGAAATACTAATTATGTAGCTTACACAAGAGCATATACCTTAAAATTACACATAACATCAACACATGAACAGTTGAAGCCGTTCGCATGCGAGCACGGAAACTGTACATTGAAGTTTGCAAGAAAGCACGATTTAATTCGACACACTAAGGTGCATACCAATGAACGTAAGTTTCAATGTGGTGGTTGTTCCAAGAAGTTCCGAAGAAAGGATCATCTCACCATACATATTAAAGGAGCCCGTTGTCCTTCGATGAAGTCACTCTAAATTTGACATTTGATAGTCCTGTATTCGTAAATGACTATTGGAAGATGTACTTAATATATTTTTGATAATTTAAATGAAATGAAATGTAAAGGGGAGATCGAATATACTGTTTTGGTGAACCTGTGTAACCAATTACATTCCTGATGGATTGATTGTTGACCAAAAACAAAAGGGGACTAAATGGACATCCCACCATTTATTGAATCATAAGAATAAACAGTTTAAGAGAACCAGAATCCTATTAAATCAACTTCCATTTTTATTTTTTGGCATGTCAATGCAATGTCTTTTAGAGATGTCAGATGTGACATCACATTGCCATAAACAAAACATCACTAATTCTTTACTTTCTTTATGGAATCTGTTTCCTGTGGGTTAGTGGATCTGAATAATGAATCTCTAAAGAAACCTTCGAATTCACTCTCTGCAAATCAATTCACTTCAGAGGAAACAATTCAAGAAGAATTGGATGATAATCAGGATGATCTTGTACACCAACAAGCACCGAAGAGGAAACTATTTATAAAAACAAAATCAACGGTTGAGGATGAAGAAGACGACGAAATTCATGAATTGTATTCACCAACTCAAATTCCATCTTCTCATCGATTCTCAATTGCTAGTTTCAATTCAAATACAAATTCAATCTTCTCATCCACTAGTTCTGAAGCAATTTACGATCAAACACACCGTAATCTATTGCTAGACCAACAACAGAACCAAATAAACAAAAGAAGGAAAATCATGAATGAAATCGTTGATAGTGAAATTAGATATGTTTCGGATCTACTGTTTTTGAAAAATCATTATATTGAACCGTTATTGAAATTATCAGATACCCCAAATGAGATTATCCCTAGAAAAGTCATCCATGATATCTTTTATTCTCATGAAGGCATTTTAGCAACCAACCAAGAACTTCGAAATCAATTGCAAGATCGGATTATTCATTGGAATCAAGGTTTAGATCAAACTGGTGACATTTTCTTGAATTTGGTATTTGTTCATTTCTTTTTGTTAATTCCATTTTGAATAGATCCCATATTTGAAGATCTATTCCTTATACGTTACAAAGTTCAACAATTCAATGTCCTTGGTATCTGATTTAAATACGAAAAATCCAGAATTTGCAAAGTTTCTAAAGAAAAATCAACATCATCCTGAAAGCCATAATCTAGTGCTTCAAGCTTTCTTAATTATGCCTGTTCAAAGAATTCCACGGTATGTTTTGCGTTCTTGACGATAGATATAAAATGTTACTGGAGGATTTATTCAAACATACACCTGTCGATCATGATGATTATGAGAATTTGAAAAAGGCTATTGCTATGGTATCAGAAGGTTTGTTTGTAAGTTGCTAATGCGTAGTTGCTACGTATGTGAATGAAACTATTCGAGAACATGAAATGATGTTGAAGATGGTTGATATCCAAAAATCCTTGATTGGATTAAAAGAGGTATAATGAATTTTATTTCTCACTGTAGAATTTGCTGCAGCCTGGTCGAAAGTTTATAAAGAGAGGCGGAGTAAAGAAAGTAAAATTTGTTAATTCACTTACCTTTAGATTTGTCGAAGAGCGGATCAACCTCGTGAATTGTTTCTGTTTTCAGATATTATTATTTATGGTAGCCCCAGTCTATTGGAAGATCATTTTCATTTCCATCGAATGATACCTTTGGAGAATTGCAGACTAGTAGATTCCCCTTCTTCTGATTGTAACTGGATGAAATTAAAACATAGTGTCAACTCAATATGTGTTTCAGATTGTTAGTAGAGAAAAGTCTTTTGCCGTTTACACAGATACACTAGAACTAAAAGTTGAGTGGATGTCTGCTATTCAGGGTGCTATCTCTGATTGGTGGTTAGCTCACGATACTATTCAACGGGACATTCTGCCTTCAACATCGCCGTCTGTAGAGTTTGATGCGCCAGTTTGGGTAAAGATTTGCCAAGTTTTGACCTTAAGATGCCCGATAAACATGCTTTGAACTGTTTGGTCTGCTTCAAAAAGTTTTCCTTTTTTATCAGACGGCATCATTGTCGATCTTGTGGTATTGTTGCATGTCATGGTTGTTCAAGAAACTCTTTTTTTATTCCAAACAAGGATGGAGAGAAAAAGTCTCGAGTGTGTGATACATGTTTGCCCTCATTGATAGAGGAGCGTAGGTTTAGAGTACATATCCCACCGTCTATTGACTTCCTTGACAGCCCAACGGATCGGCGCAATTCCAGCTCATTTGAATATTCCCAGCCAACCATACGAGACAAGCGAACTTCTGGTTTATGGGGTAGATTTTCAATGGATTCTGGTGGCCTGTCCCGTGCTTCTTCTTCTAGTATGGATGATAGTGTTGAAATTGGAGGAAATTTCAAAAACACTATTCATCTATCTTCATCCAAGGTTTTCATTATTGATTTAATTGTTTAGTTTGAAACCTCAAAATGTGGGCTCTGTTTGGAGTCTTTTTCACTCCTGAACGGAAAAGTAAGCTTGAATCCATTTATTCTTTTTTAGCACGACTGTAAAAATTGTCATCGACAAATCTGTAAATCATGTCTTTCTAAACAGTCCAACCGAACTCTTTGTGATCCTTGTACATTAAGTAAGTGATGTATGTATTCATTTCTTAGATGTTGATCCACGCCAAGTCATTGTCAACCCAGAGGGAGGAGGCTGGAGCTACTATCCAAGTTAAATAAACAAAATATTCATCTGTAATATTAAAAGATAAAAGTAGTATTGCCAACCTTTTTGGCTTGAGTCGTATTTGTGTGACAACTTCATTCAAATCACGCCCTCAAAAAATATTCGCTTTTAAACACTTGACGCCATTCTATTGAAAGCTAGTTACTGCCAAGTTGTTTATATTTAGATCCAATGAGAAACAAGGTTTTTAGAACAAACAACAATCGTACTGTAATTGATGAATTAAATTCGCCAGCCAAGGCTCGAGCGAAATACTTCAACTCTAATGAAATAGAGCCTCTTTGCTGCATCGAGTTTTGATTGAACATTGCCTTTCAATCAAAAAAAACCGGAACCTGAATGAACTAACCACGTGGAGACATGGCCGATTTTTGGCCTTACCAATACACAATACCACACAGCAATGTATTGAAAAATTAATTACCATATTTGAAATGTCAGATTGAATTTACTCCATTCATTATTTTGCAAATTCTTTCAAATGAGGATATTCCAACGTTGGTGTTTCACAATGAATAAAGTACCTGGAATAGTTGTATTGTATGAAACTTTGAAGTGAGTCTGCTTTAAGCCTTTTTCACTATATGTTTCAATCCTCCTCCGATTTAGACAATCATATACTTAGTAAATCACTTAGTAAACGCTAACCAAAATCGTTTTGAACCTTCCAAGCGAAATGCTTGTGTTTATTACATACCACTGTTTTGATTTACGTCCAGTTAGCGACACAAGTTTGGAGTAAAGTATCCAAATAATGAATAGCACAGAGTTTCATTCGGTTTGATTACATAATGCATATTGATTATCCACTTAAGTATGAAACTGATCATTAGTGCAGAGGATAAACCCCTTTGAATGTTTCGAAATGAAACATCAGGAACTGAATTTTTTTTTGGGTACTACAAGTGTTGAATGTACTATAATTCCGTTATATTTAGAACCTGAGAACCAAAACTTCCGTATTTGATAGACATTGCCATTTTCTACAGCTTTACCATATTACCTGGACTGAAGGTGATAACAAAGGTTCAAATTTTGAAAATTCATCCGTTTGAAGGTAATGTCAATCACCAAGCTCGGACCGTTGTTTCATCCGGCCTTGACAGCCACGTCAAGCCTTATAAAAACAAGGCAAAGACAAATTCATTGGTCAACAAATGTGCCAGTTACTCTCTACTCCACCCATGGATTTGGACGCGAAATTAACGCAGGAAACCAAATCAAAGCCATCCTTACCATCACATAAATACTTACAGTCTCCAGCGTATACTTACTTGTTATCTCCAAAACATTCGTTCCCCATATCCCCCTGTTCAACACATTCTACCCCTGCTTATCCATATGCAATCTCGCCTGCTGCGTCTTATAGCGCAAGTCCTGCTGGTTCTTATCCAATCTATACTGCAAATCCATATCATGCTTCTCCTTCTTATTCTGTCTCTGCATTTTCAACTGGAGAGCCTTATCAACCTCAATCATCAAACAATAGCACCAATTTCAGTTTATACGCCAATTCCAAATTCCACAGTGAATCATTAGACGATGTTTTGGGTGATGTTTTAGATGAAGGAAACGTAGAAGACTATAATGAGGCATTTTTGGTTGAAGATATGAACAATACCTTTTTCTTTTCTGATACTGTTACTATAACGGTACCAGATTCCGCTAGTTCATTGCCACATACCAATAGATCAGAATTATCCAACTTCAATTCACCGAGTCAATATTCAAATTCTGAATTGAGTCAAATGTTTGGTCCAATTGATTGTCAATCACAACCATCGCCTCCTTATTCACAATATCAACCGTCACCACCATGTTATCCAATGCACACAGCTTACCCTAAAACACACCCTTCGCCATTATATAGTCAATTCTTAGGTCCAAGTTATCCCATGCAATCACTGCACCACTTATCTGTTACCGATTTACCACCATTACAATTGAGCCCAAGTCCAGTTGATCAACAACCTGAACAAGAGAAACTGCCCGTGCCAGATACAACTTCTGAAACTAAGAACCCAATCCCTGTTAAACGACAACAAGTAGGGGAAAAATTATACAAATGTACTTATGAAGGATGTAACAATGGTAATCAAAACGAGACACACTAACAATTAGCATATACCAGAGCATATACCTTAAAACTACATGTAACTGCAGCACATCAGAAATTAAAGCCATATAAATGTGAGTATGGTGAATGTGAACATGAATTTTCTCGTAAGCACGATTTAATTCGACACACCATGATTCACAATGATGAACGAAGATATGGATGTAGTGGATGTAGCAAGAGATTTCGAAGAAAAGATCATCTTTCTATCCATATGAGAGGATCTCGTTGTGTTGGAAAGAAAAAACATGAGTTTGTGAATGAATGTGACAATTGAGACGAATGATAATGGTATTCAAGTGCAGTGTCGGCCTTCTGGTTTTATTTTGTTTGAAAAAATGGTAGTTTTAACGGTTGGAATTCTTTAATATAGTTAATATAATATATAGATGGTAAACTTGAAAACATATATGTTTAGATTAATCAACTATAGGTGTAAAGCCTCATGGTTCAATTGGTAAGTGATCGATTCAAATTGTCGTGTGTAAGCTTACCAAATTGGTGTAACCAAATAGATTCTTTAATCTAATCAACACCTAATTTTCCTGTACCAGACTTGCCTGCAAGAATTAAAAAATATCTTCGTCATCATTGACTTTTATCAAAGGTAGTTAGCATGACTTATTTGTGAGTACAACGTCAGTTCCGCTCGATTGAGTGGAACTGATGTGATTCAACATGTGTTGAACACTAACAACGCATGATTTTTTTTAATCTTTCATCATGATACTATGAAAACAGTGTACATCAATAAGGTATATTGAATTAAAAGAGTAAAGGGATAAAAGAAAGTAACCTTTGTTTCGTTAGTGACTCAGTTTGAGAATTTCTTCATGTTAACACAATACAATAAATCTCACGGTGTATGAACCACGCCGTACCCTTCGTGTGATTTAAGGAGTCTCAAACAGCACTTAATATTGTTCACTAATCTAAAAAATTCATATGAATAGAAATGTAAGTGAAGCAATCTACACTGTTAAACACAAACAAAAATAGTTGTCATTTAATTGTTGAGTAGACTAATAATTACTCTGTACTTATCTTATCTCCTCATACTTTACAAATCATTTTGCGATTATATCTTTTTCTAAAGTTTACTAATGTTAAATAGCGTTCCAACCCATTCATCAACGTTTGTGATCCCAGACAATTCCAATATCATTCAGTTGATGAGATTTTGAAAGATATACTTTCGAATGAAGACTGGTTTCACTCCATTCTGCTTAACCATGGGACAAACCAGTCCATCGATACCGACCGATTGGCAGATCGAGGGAGTCGTATACTATCAAAGCCTTCCCAAAGTCGCCCAAAAAAATTACATCTGTGTCCATATCAAGATTGCAATAATTGTAAGATTCTTGAAAAATAACCAATTAGCATACGCTCGATCATATTCTCTCAAGATTCATATGGATTCATCTCATCTAAATATAAGGCCATTTGCTTGTAGTTATGAAAGGTGTGACCAGAAGTTTGCCCGTAAGCATGATCTGCAAAGACATGAAAACATCCACAGAAACGAACGTACATTCAGATGTACCAAATGTGCCAAGAATTTTAGGAGAAAGGATCATCTAGAGATTCATATGGAGAAAATGCGATGTAAAATCTATTGACGATCAAACTAGTTTTGCTTCCAAAATTAAACTCATGGTCAATACTACCTATTTATCTTATAATAAATTCGATGCAGTTAAAACCTATTTGCTGATGCGGTTAGTTGGTATCTAATGTCCAAATATCAATGTTTTACGTACAAAGAGTTGTGTTATACTAAAGATAAATTGATCAGGGAACTACTAGATATTAATCATATGGAAAAACAAAACAGACACCGTCTCCCAGATCCCGAACAAGGTGACGTGCATGCGGTCGAATGGACTCATGGATCCAAAAAATGCGCTGTCTTCTTCATTTGCTAACGGCCCGGCCCATCTTTACAAACTTGTATTATTATCATACACAATTTGTCGATGATAGCAGTGAATAGGTATGTTAGTAACCAAGACAATAGATGATTGTGAGCTTGATGTCAAGTAAACAACGGACTTACTCACAATATTTTCAATTGGATGAACAATCAGAGAGCGATTCAATAACACTAATCCCTATTGCTGTCAGCTCAAGTTGATTTTTGAATGAAAGATTTCCGAATTTGGGTTAGAAAATGGGGAGTCTTTTGTAAACCAATACTGCAATAAATATGTTTGATAGCTACAAATAGTATCGGATATCTCATTATTTACCCCACGTTCAATTACCACCAACCATATGGATCTTTAAGAGATCATCTTCATCACATGAAAGTGAACCATCAACTGCAAACTACACACAATATTCAAGAATATTCTCAACACTAGCAAGAAGACATCGTATCATACAGAATAATATCACAGCTTTTACAAATTTGAAAAGAGTATTCTGATTGTAAAATTGTGAACTCAAAATTGCATATACCTTGCCGCACTCCCTTTTTGAAACGATAGCAAAATTTGAAATCCGATAGCAAAGGTTGGTGACCAGAAAAAATCTCTTTCATCAATTTGAAGGGATATTTAAATGCCAAGGAAATATGGTTTCTAGCACTTAAATGACCAAACCAAACTTCCCTATTCCGAACATCAACTTCAAAGAATTTCAAAATCATTTATCCAAAGATTTTGTATATCACATCCGCATTGCTATTCAAGAGCATGGAATCGTAAAGATTGACAATATAAAGTTAACTCCACAAGAATATTTGGATCTTTCAAAAGCTATTGGAGAAACAATCAATCTCCCCGACTTTCTGGCACCTGCAAAAGTACCTGGATATCCCGAGCTATCGCGGGTTTGTAATTTTGATTTGGAACAAGAAAAGGTTGATGTGAATTACGCGTTTGGTAATTATTGGCATCATGATGGTAACTTTTGGGAGCGTGGTCAACATCATATCATCAATGGTTTGCACTCAAAGGTCGTCCCTGAAAAGGGAGGTGCAACTGGTCTTCTCAATACAATGGCTGCGTATGATGCATTAACAAAAGAACAGAAACAAAACCTTGAACACATTGAAATCACGGTAAATCCAGCCAACATCGAAGATTTCCGTAACGTTCCTGAAGAAGTAACTCAAGGTTTACTCCGATTTGTAAAGCATAAAGTAGTGCAACAATCTGATGGAAAGCGATCATTGTATGTTCCTTATACAGATGAAATCCTTATGATTGATTCCAAACCTGTTCTACATGAACAATTGTTTGAGCTAGTGGACCATGATGAATTCAAATACATCCATTATTGGAATGAAGATCAGATAATCTTTTGGGACAATTTGAAGTTTATGCATAAGGCTATGGGTGATATTGAAGGCAAGCGTTTACTTTGGAGATCCCAAGCAAGAGTTGAAAGCATTGATCAATAAATACTTTGTTTCTTAGTTGTGTTTTCCTTTTCAATTATTTTTGTTCAAAGATGGAAGATGAGACAGTACAAGGAACGAACGACGATGCATTAGGAAGCAAACTGTAATGCTAATATGTTATTCAATTCCAATTAGTTCCTGTATCAATGCTGGTTATTTAGAGGATGGGTTTTCACAAGTTTTCCTTAAACGTGCACCAAAGAGACCTCCAATCATCAATAGAGGTATGGCAAATTATTCTCAGGTTAGGTACATATTGTCGAACTGTTGGGATTGATAAGATTGTCCATCGATTTATTCAACATTACGAAAAATGTCAGATAGTATCGCTTGGAGCAGGATCAGATTCCAGATATTTCCTTTTAAAAGTAAATCAATTTCGAAAATCTTAATATTCAGTCTAAAGGATTACAACCTCATTTATATGTGGAGGTTGACTTCAAAGATGTTACAATGAAGAAAGCGTTAACAGTATACAAAAACAAAAAAACAAACAGCATGTTAGAAAATATTGTGGTTGGTATACTAAATTGATTATTAAACGCAAGAAAATCAGGGTTCCGAGATTAGATCGAAAGACTACTGGTTGATACCTGGCGACCTCCGAGAATTTGACACTCAACTATTGCCTAACCTTATTTCTAAAGGGCTAGATACCAGGTATCAACAATGCTATCTCATGTATAGCTTACCAACCTTATTTGTTTCAGAATGCTGCCTAATATATTTGGATTCTTCGATATCAAATCAAATCATTGCATCCATTACCTCTCAATTCAATGAACCATTTTTGATTTGCTATGAGCAAATCTTGCCTTCCGATGCATTTGGAAAAGTGATGCTACAAAATCTAAAAGTAAATTTGCGAATTTAACTTACATTTAGTATCGTGGAATAGAATTACCAGGAATACATGATTTTCCAACCTTAGAAAGTCATAATGAACGATTTCTGTCATTAAATTGGAAGTTTGTTCAGTCAATTGATATCAATACATTGTGGAAAACATATATTGATGAAAATGAAAAACAAAGAGTTCAAAAATTAGAATTATTTGATGAATTGGAGGAATGGATATTGTTGAATGATCATTATTGTATTGTAGTTGCATCGAAAAGTGATACATATCAGTTATGGTATACTGACTGATATGTGTTTCAATATTCAATTGTCCAAAATAAACCATCAAGTTTAAGTTGCATGTAGATATAATTACTCATTTTGTTTTTGGTCTCAACAATTTTGAAATGGAATTAGAAAGCCTTCTTGATTTGGAATGTAAATTACCATAGTGCCTTCAGTGAGGGAGTGTTTGATAGGATTGGTGTCCATCTTTGACTTAAGCATTGAAACTTCGAGAAGCTCCACCTTTGAGCACACGCCGGTAGTTCACTGACTAGAGAGGTAATGCGCTGTGAATGAGATTCTATAACAGGAATATTTCTTGACCTGATACATACTAAAAGGGAATGAATGAAGGCCATGTTCTTTGAAGGCCATGTTCTCACACATGTTTTGTTTTCTTTCGCGCTTTATGCTTTATTGGACATTGAGTTATTCTAGCAGCTTCTTTGATGAATCACTGCTCTTTGCTGAGAATATCGTATCCTTGTATCCAATATTGACATGGGAATTTAATTTTAACCCAGATCCCTAGAAATCCTTTTTACCTAAACGAGCACAATTCTGTGACGGCTGAAAGAGTTAGGATTTCTTATTTAAATGCAAACCAATTTAAAAAAAATCATATAATTTAGTTCATGCAAAACCATTTCAATACTTACTACCCGCAAGAATACTCATTGGATTCCAGGAGGCCAATGACACCGTCAAGTTTCTACTCTCCACCTACGTCTCAACTGGTTGAGCCGTCACATACATACTATGTATCCCCAACAAGTAACTATATGATATCCCCTCCCCACTCTGTTTTGATGACGCCAAAGTCGGAAACGTTTGCTCCGATCTTACCTCCAATTGATAACCTCTTTACTGGTAATTTCAGTTTACATAAACATAACATTGGCCAATACCAATCTGTTGATGATTTATTCAATGAAGTTGTGTTGGAGCAAGATGAATATGGCGGCTTCCATACAATGAATGAAACCTTTATCCGACACGATATGGATGATTTAAAACGCTTTTCAGAAAACGTGACTATTACCACTGTTGATGATGCCAATTACAATCCTGAACAAGAACCATCTGATGAATTACAAACTAGTAAAACAAATAACTTTACTAGTGAATTTCAACTAAACTTTGACATCAATGAACCTCAGTTTACAAAATCGCACGCATGTCCATATAAAGGATGTAAAAACAGTAAGCCAAACTTTATATAATTCTTTTTAGCATATACTAGAGCCTATACACTCAAACTGCATGTTGCAGCGTCACATCAAAATTTAAAACCACATAAATGCACACATCCTGGTTGTGATTTAAGATTCGCACGAAAGCATGATTTGGTACGACATGCTCAAGTCCATACATCAGAAAGATTACATCAATGTACCAGTTGTTTGAAGAAATTTCGAAGAAAAGATCATTTAACAATTCATTCACGAGGGACTAGATGTGCATTTCGCATTAGCAGTTCCTCTTAGTCCATTGTATGTAATATATTAAATAAATTCAATAAATTTTGTTTGTGATGTAGATTGCATTCGTATCCAAAATGGCTGGTTATATTTCCACCAACAATGATGATGCAGTTCAAGTATTGATTACACGCTCAATGTTTTCCAACTTTCAGTCAATGGTTAACCGTCACTATGTTCCCGCATCGAGTTCTTTCAAGGTCTTATCAAGGTTACACCAAACAATTGATTGATTCAAAACATTGAATTTTGACCTTGAATTCTTTACGAAATTCAATGTGTGGAATATTTGGATATGTGAATTACTTGTTAGAACGAGACACAAAGAGTATATTCAAGCTATTGATTGATGGATTACTACAACTCTCTTTTGTCGGTTATGATTCTGCTGGTATGTAATTTACCAAATCGTTAAACAAAAGGGTTGGTTATCGACAGTGATGATAATGAAGAGTTTGTTTTGATGAAGCATGTCGGGAAAGTAACAGAGTTGTCATCAAAATTTCAAGATCATCCTTTATTGCTAAAAAACAAGGCATTTGTGGCCCATTGTGCATTTGGTCATTTACGTTGGGCAACTCATGGAGCTCCAACACTCCAAAATGCTCACCCACATGGATCAGATATTCGATATGATTTTGTAATCGTTCACAATGGATTTATTACCAATTCAAAAGAACTGAGAATGGTATTGGTAAAGTTTGGATATCAGTTCGAATCAGAGACTGATTCAGAATGTATTGCCGTATTGGCAAAATATGTATTTGATACTCAAAAGAAATTCACTGGACAATCAATGGATTTTAGTAACCTTGTCAAAGTTGTTTGTGCTGAATTGGTAAACATCATATATTGATATTCAGGAAGGATCATATGCAATTATTTTTAAATCAACGCATTTCCCAAATGAAATTGTTTGTGTTCGTCAAGGTTCACCATTGATGATTGGCATAAAGTCGGAAAAGAAAATACAAGTAGATTTCGTAGATGTTAATATCGAACATGCACCATGTAACTATCACTCTAAGATTGACTATATAGTTGAATCTGATGCATCATTACTTGGAGTAGAAAATCCGACCATTCGTAGAACACAATCCCGTAGCTTTCTTGGAAAAGGTGGTGATATAGTGCCTATAGAATATTTTATTGCGTCAAATACTGCAGCAATTGTACAACATACGAAAAAAGTTTTGTATCTTGAAGATGATGATCTAGCTCATATTGCTGAAGGGGGTAATCCAAAACAAAACTAACATCTAGACCTTCATATACATAGGCTGAAGCGAAATGATCAGATATCTAGTGTCAGAACAATACAAACTCTTCAGGATGAATTTGCAGAGTTGAGATTAGGAAATTTTCCGCATTTGATGCTCAAGGAAATATTCGATTTAACTGACACTTTGTTTAATACAGTACGAGGAAGAGTTCATTTTGATGGATACTCGATCAATCTAGGAGGTTTAAAAGCTCAACTATCAAATATTCGGAGATCACGAAGAATCTTGTTTGTAGGTTGTGGAAGTTCATATTATGCTTGCGTCGCAATTAAGTCCGTATTTGCAGATTTGTGTGAATTGCCAATATCTGTAGAGTTAGCCACAGCCATATCAGACGATCAGTTACCAATATTTCGAGATGATGTCTGTATTTTCGTGTCCCAATCTGGAGAGACAAAGTCAACTCTAGCTGCTTTACTTTACTGTAAGGAGAGGGGTGCTCTTTGCTTAGGAGTGACAAACACAGTTGGTAGTACAATATCAAAATATACCCATTGTGGAGTTCATATCAACTCTGGGCCTGATATGCTTGCTTATTCGATTAAGGCATATCCAGCTCAAGTGATTGCATTGACGCTTATTGCATTGCATATATCAGAAGACCATCGTGGCAGTCTTGACAAACGCGTTCAAATTATTCAGTCATTGAATAACTTATCGTCTGATATCAAAACCACCCTACAAACGCAGTTAAAGATAAAAGAGTTGTCACAAAGTTCTCTGAAGGACGTTCGCCAAATGATGATTGTCAGTCGTGGCTACCAGCTTGCAACAGCGTTAGAAGGTTCCCTTAAAATCAAGCAATTTTCATCGATCCAAGCGGAAGGCATTTCTGGTGATGAAATGCTTCTTGGACTCATGGCCCTAGTGAAGGAAAACATACCAGTGTTGATAGTAATGACCAAAGACCGACACTATGTGGAATTGGAAAATACCCTGAAACGGATAATCAAATATGGTGGAACACCAATTGTGTTTGCTTCAGATGATGATCAGTAAAGCTAATTTTTCATATTGATAACCTAGTAATCCGATATTTGAAGATTTATCTGTGATCAGAATCCCAACAACTAGTGAGTATTTGCAAACAGTATTGAACGTGATTCCCCTCCAATTGCTTTCATACTATTTGGCTATTAATCGCGGTATTGATCCAGATTCAATCAACCTTGGTTTACCATAAGTAATTATATAAATATAAAATGAGCATTTCAACCATTTCATTGGTATTGAATTCCCTCATTCTTTTCGTATTTTTTTAAAATGGCTTCTTCAAACCTTAAGCCAATAGTATTTGCTGTTGGAGTTCTGATTGGAAGTTATCTGGTTTATCGAAATGTCAGCAAATCTCCCAAGAAATTGTTTCTAAATGAAGATCCAAAGAAGATGGTACGGATTAAATTGAGTTCTGGGGATGCTTCTATGAATGAGTTCCCTGGAATATCTACAATCACTTATTATTCTGGTAAAGCACCACTGGAATATTTACAACAACGAACTATCGAAGTTATCAAACAAAACCCCTGGTTGTCTTCCAGATTGGTATCAACAAACTCTGACTTGGAAGCTGTTTACGTGTTGGATAAGTTTGAAGGATACTTTACAACGGTTCAGATTCCTTCATTAAAGAATGGGCTTTCATTTGCAGAAACTTCCAAATTACTTCAAGATTTTCAAGTGAAGAAAGGCAAGGAATGCATAAACGTCGATGAACCATTGTTTAGAGTAACGGTAGTGACTACAAACCAGGAAGATGAATTCATGGTTGTGTTTTCTATCTCTCATACACTTGCAGATGGATTTACATTTTATTCAATCTATTCCATGTTTGAAAAAGACCCTTATCCAATGGTTTTTGAACGAGTTCAATCTTTTGAAAAAGAAATGGTCGAAACTTTGGGGAATCAATTTATAAACTTTTTGATGTCCCCTGGATTCATCTTTGGAATCCTTCGAAACGTCCTTTTTACAAAACCAACTCCAATCATTTCTAAACCAATTGATAAAGTAATGGTAGAAAAGTTCAAGAATGAATTCAAATTTGGTGCTGATTCAACAATAGATTTTATTTCAACAAACGATATTATCACCAGTAGTATGATGGATGTTACAGATAGCGCATTTCTAATGATGGCATTGAACTTGAGAAATCGGGTTCCATCTGTTAGTTCTATGCATGCTGGAAACTATGAAGGAAGTCTTATCCTAAAGAAACCATGTTCTCCTAAACAAATTCGTTCCACTTTAAAAACGTTAAAAGTTACCGAATTTCCTAGTTTCTGGGATGCATTTGGTGGAAAAAGTCTTGTAGTATCCAATTGGACGACGTTTCATCACAACCTGGTTCTACCTGGAAATTTAACTCCAATCAATCATCATCCAATAGGACGCGATTCTATAAATTTGGTGCGAACTACTGCCATTATCTACAAATCCAATGCCAACCAATTAAACGTTCTTTATGGTAATGTCCACCCACATGAGTTGAAATCTGTTCTTAATCTCTTCTTATAAATTGTTCTAGTTACAAGTGCTTTCAGCATCTTCATTCAGTCTTTACTATTATCTATGTTGCTATCTATAATATAGTATTGATCTTTTTATCAGTTATCGATCGTTCCTTCGCTTTTTTCATTTCGTGTTTCTAAGCAACTAAATTGATAATTGATGTTCACACTACCGACCCAAGTAGAACCTTCTTCTTCTTGGATAGACGAGGAAGTATATTTCAATTTGATTTAATTGAAGGCTAATGATTGCTTTGTTCTTCAAAGATTCAATCAGGAACAGAATAAAACGATGCTAAAGTCAATTTGGGCAACAGTACAAAATGTGTATGATACAATTAAAATGCTGAATTCAATCTAGATTCGAAGTCAAACAACCTCCCTTTAGAATTGTTTTTCGATTAAAGACGACAGATGGTAGCTTGGGAAAGGTTTTGAATCAAATATAAATTGATAGGTAGATGGTTGCAGCAGCAGAAACTATAAAGGAAATACATAATGATTGGAATTGGATTGAAGGTAACATTTTATTCTAACAATACCGAAGAGAACATTCTAAATTGGGTTAAAGGATTAGAAGATCCTAAAGATAAAGAGAATTATGCGATGACTAAATTCATATCCTTGGTTCAAACAAGTGGTATCTTTTTTATTATATTAATGCGACATTAAAGATGGTAATGCGGATGAAAAGTCGTCAGATACTGCCTATCGAAACGTAACTAAAATGCAGATAAATTTATGTATAGGCTGCTCGATCTTGGAGACAGCTGTTTAGAATGAATGAAGAAGAGAGATTTGTCAATTACTATTCTTGTTCATATCACCGGAAATTGTTGAATCAAGGGTAAATGTTTTATAATTCATTGTTTGTATAGATGGATGTATATTTCAATGTCTTATGTATGCTTCTATTCCTCTATACTTGGAACCGAAACAAAGGTTGTCATTGAATTCAAACAGATTACTGAATTAACTAAAGAACGATCTAAAAGGGGAATGGTTTCAGACTCCATTAAAATTGTCACGAAAAACAAAATGAGTATAGTCTGGTTTTATAACATTTAGTTGTATCTATTTAATCGTTACTCATTTCGTAGCATCAATTTTCAAATTTATTTCAACGAGATGAAACTTTTGGTATAATGGATAATTTTAACACTATAGAATTACTGGAATATTTAGTCAACCTTTCCATGACGCGATTGTTAAAATCTACGTTGACTGACCCGGCGTAATTATCCATCATATCTAAAAATATAGTCCAGGATTATCTGAAGAAGATAAAGATAAGGTTAATTCAAATATCAATGTTCTGGGATTCTTGAAAGGAAATGAAAATAAACCACTCAAACAAGTTTTTGACACACAAAAGAAGAATACTGGATTTCACTGGCTATTTTCACTACCAGAATCGGAAACAATTTTAGCTGATGCAACTGCTATCTGCTCAATTTCAGGAACGGAGTTGACATTTCATGGAATTGTTTACCTATCACAAACATTTATTGCCTTTGTTTCATCTGCAAAGTATCAGTGCCAGATGACCATTCCATTTTTTACTGTTATGAAAGTAGAACGAATCAATTCTCAAACTTCCACTGTCGCAATAACTGCACGTCACGGATTGAAATTACTATTCCAATTTTTATCGGACAAGGTACAATCTGATACATTTTGCTCCCTATTGCGAGACCGTTTACAAAGCCATATCCCTTCAATGAAATTGTTGAAGCCTTTCTTGGCCACTTGCGCTTCGGAATCTTTGGTTGCAAATAAAGATCCACCCATAAGTGGGCTTGCAAATAAATTCGGATACTTGGATACCAAAGTGGTTCGTACAAAAGCGTTTGAAAAGAGTGTGGTGAGAGCTTGGCAAACGTATTTTGGGGGTTAGTTTTATGAGGATTAATTGTTTAGTGTATGGAAGAAATTTAACTTTGGTACGAACTACTAAATTTATTAAAATAATTCGAATTGGAATACCGAATAACTTACGTGGCGAATTATGGGAGGTATGTTCAGGATCATTGCATAAACGGTAAACAAACTTGAATAATTTTTAGATTTGGAAATCCAGGACATTATGAAAAATTGCATGCAGATCATGTGGGGTATAAATCATTGTCTATTGAAGAAATCGAGAAGGATTTAAATCGGTACCTTTTTATTAACTGATGTGTTTTTAGGAGTTTACCAGAATATAGCGGTTATCAAACACCTGAAGGCATAAACTCTCTGAGACGGGTTTTATATGCATACTCGTTTCATGATCCAGAAATTGGTTATTGTCAAGCCATGAACATTGTAGTCTCGGTCTTATTAGTGTTTTTATCAGAGGAACAAGCCTTTTGGTTATTGACAGTTATTAGCGAAAGAATGCTACCCAACTATTATAGTATCAATATGGTTGGTGCAGTTATAGATAACAACGTATTTGATAAATTGGTTAAACAATTTATGCCTATTTTGGGAGACCATCTTGTAAAACATGAAATTCAACTCTCGGTGGCTTGTTTACCTTGGTTTTTGACCTTATATATTGGCAGTTTCCCTATGCATTACACTTTAAGAATATTGGACTGTTTCTTTTTGGAAGGTGCTAAATTCCTATTTCAAATTGGGTATGTCAACAGCAAATTGATTTTGTAGTTTAGCAATTTTGAAAATCAATGGTGATGAGATTTTAAAGATTAAAGATGATGGAGAACTAATGTATAATTTGATTACTTACTTATTCATAGGGGGATACTGAAAGGATACTTTGCCTCTTTAGATGATGTAGTTGATGATAACAGTGGTGGTAAACAGAAAACTACTACAAAATTCAACTTTTTAATGATGACAGCCTATCGAGAGTTCCAGAATGTAAACACGGAGTTGATTAGTAATTTGAGAAAACAAAATCAACTGGAGGTGATTCAATCTATGGACTTGTATTCAAAACGTTCCCTAATCCGTTCTTTAAAGCACACATTTAAATTTTCAAAAGATGAACTCTTGTATATGTGTGATGCCTTTTACACAATCCAGTACTACAAAGTTTCAAGAAGATCAAAAGTAATTATTGACAAGGGAGAATTCTGTGCTTTAATGGGCCAATTTTGTGATTGGGCAACTGATAATCTTGACATTGATGATACTAGGCATCTTGCCACCAGTTCAATCCCAGGAACTCATTTCCTAACAACACTATTTGATCGCATTTTTGATACCAATCACGATGGATGGGTAGATTTTGCTGATATCGTCCGAGGATTGGCGGATTTGATATTCTCAGTTGGCAGTTGCCAAATGTTTTTCAATATTCATGACACAAACCAAGATGGATTTTTATCACGGGAAGATTTAATTCAATTTTCTGAAACTCTATTGTTTTTATTTAGAAAGTTCAATGGAGATGCTCCTTTAGGTGCAGTATCATCATTTTTAAATCGAGCAATGAAATCCCAAATCAATTCTTCTTCAGGCACCGAGGAAGGGCAATCTCCTGTTAGTGATAGTTCTCAACCGCTTCAATTTCAATTAGATTATGCCACATTTCAAAAAACGATTATGGAAGATGAATTTTTGGTTGAATATTTGGCGACATTTACAAGTACATTTGTGCTCAACGATACTAAGAGTGGAATATTAACTACGACATTCAAGGCACCTCAAGTTCAAGATATTACCGACTCGTTATTTACTGGTGGTTATAAATGGGCTATTGGCGTTACGAAGCAAACTTTAGGTAAAACAGCCAGTGCCATAAAAGTGGACGAAAAAGAGAAACTCGGAAATTCGACACTTTCAACGGTTGATGAAAAGAAACCCGTTCCACATGTTAATAAAACCACACAAGAACTTTTGGCAGATGATAAAGCATTACTAGATGAAGGTAAATGCTAAATCAATTATTGACTTTTGTAGTGGATGCACTTTTGAGAGAGAGTGGATTCGACGAGGAATTGATTGATCATCCTGTTCCAGCAGCCCATGAATTAGATCAACTAGCGATTGAAGATACAGAGGAAAAAGTCTCAACAAAAGCTTGATTTGTACAGTCTACTCTATAAAAATACAATCGTTTTTTTCATTTACCATGAATGTTTTTAGAGACTTGAAATTGAATGTTATTTTGCTATGATATGCAATATAAACGCCTAAAATCTAAACAATTAATTGGGAGTTCTACCATAATTAAAGAGCACTCCAAAACAAGCTTCAGTTGCTGAAATTCCTATATAACACGCATCTAGTTTTTAAAGTACCTATTTGAAAAACTAAACATTTGCCCAGGTAGATTACTGTATTGTTAGCCTAATGTATTTATCCCTTATCAATCATTTTGTAACCAGTTGTGACGGCGAGGACCGTTTTTGACTACAAACTTCCATTTGAATGCTAGACTGGACGATTATTTTTCCATTTGTCGCTGGTGTTCTGTTGGTATTTCAGAATGCTCAAAATGCGGAATTGGGTAGTAAAACATCAATAGCTTTTGGTGCTTTTGTAGCAAATGTTCTTGCTGCCTTCATCACTTTTATCGTATGGATGATTCAATCGAAGGGAGCTTCGGATATCAACTATTGGGATTCAATTGGAGAAGCACCTTGGTGGTCTTGGTTAGGTGGTCCATTTGCAATCGGATTTGTCTTGATATTAACTGCCATTATTCCAGTTATTGGTTCTGCCGTCAGCTCATGTTGTGTTATTACTTGCCAATTGATCTTTTCATTACTAGCTGATCATTTTGCAATCTTTGGATTCCCTTACAAAGAAGCTACCACTCTACGAATTGTTGGGACTGCGTTAGCATTAATAGCAATACTCTCAATGTCGGTAGTTGATCATATCAGATCAAATTATAGTAAGATTAACACAATAGCTTCGTCTCGTGGAGCAATGAATTTGAAATACGCTACGTTCTGTGTCTTGGCATTCGTTGCAGGATGGCTTATTTCTACCATGTCTGGAATGATTTCAGCATTAGCAGAGAGCACCACAAATGCATTTGCATCATTCATCACTCTGTTTCTTGCATCAATTGGTCTAGGAATCTATCTACTGTTTGATTTCTTTGTAATGAAGAATCAATTTAAACCGTCTGACTTGCTATACCTACAATGGTGGGCATGGGTAGGAGGAATTGGAGGTATTCTTTTTAAGTAATACTAACTTTCTATCAGAAGCGTATTTTTGTACCATTGCCCCATTTGTCATTCCTCGCTTAGGAGCTGCGATCTTCTACAGTACTACGATTTTGGCTCAAGTACCTACATCGATCATCGTTGATCATTTTGGTTTGCTTGGAGTTCAGAAACAACATACGCATTGGAATCGCTGGTTTGGTGTCTTACTGATGTTTATATCAGTCTATCTGGTTACCTTTGCATAGGATTGGGAATCATGAAGGTCAAATTCAACAAATAGTTTCCTCGACGTACTAACACTGAGGAGTATCAAGTTCAGGCCTCTGATAACTGAATAGTCAAATTAGCTGTTTTATTCATAATATAACAGTAAGTTTCACATCTCAATATTGTACTCCACTTGATTAGATCATTTTATATAGTCAATGGTTTCTACCGTGATTGATCGTCGGCTACTGAGCGACTAACTGTATACTTGTCGTGTATAGAGGTATATTACTTGACTGGACTTTTGTATTTGGTGAAAGATATCTGGCTTTGTTAATCCACAACTTTAATAAGGACATTTAAAATGAACAATTTTTTATTCTCTTATGCCATTCGCCTTTTCGCGAAAGCATACTTGCATGTCCTGCACATATAAGGTTCCTTCAGAATGCTCAATTGGCACATTTTTGCCCACCCCACTTTGTGCTCCCGAGTCAAGCAAAAGGCTGGTCAAACTCTGGGTATAAAACTGATTTGTTGAAACTCTGGAAGCAAGTGCTGATAAAATCACCATAAACATGAATCCAAGCAAGCAAAGCCCCAAAACTCCAATCTCTGTGTTTTCATATTGCTCCAATACAATTGGCCGAGCAAGACCAGAATTTGTCAAAGATCCGATAACCCTCGATTGTTCAATGCATAGCTTCGTTCTTTCTTGACTATCTGCTCCGTTACAAGTAATTGAGTGCATTTTACGTACATTAAATGTACCTGGTATTATCATGACACTATTTACCAGATTTGTTATCCAAATTGGACGGGAACCTCGTTGCTGTTGGCTTTCCGTACGTGAATGCAACAAAGCGGTTAGAGACCATTCTTAGACTTGATTTTTTCGTTTCCAAAACTCTGAATCGATATGCAGCACAAGATGTCTTATCTTGAACTGTGGAAGATATCGCCACCTAGTATGTAAATATTTAAAACAAGTATACCAACTGTTCAGTTGCTGAACCTTTACTGTAAACCCCACTATAAGATCCTGCAAAAAGGGTGGAATTTAGGCTACCGGATTCATAAAGATCAGATATGCCGGAAAGACAGTTATGAAGGGATCTTTCGGTACGGTCTTCGGACAGTTGGGAAGAAGGCATCTCAACACGATGTGTTATTATTTCAATTTTATATAGCGGAGTCTTAAATTCATTTCCCGTTTCTCCTTCATACAGTTGTATATAAACTGCAACGGTATGGTTAACACTTTCAGGACGGATGTCACCACGAGATATAAAGTCATTCAAGTCACCACCTTCACCAAAAAGAAAAGTTGCAAAATCACTTGAACGATCGTTGATTCGTGGTATACGAGAATAACTTATTTGTTAAACGAAGTATATTACCCTGCTGAACCAAAAGAACCTGAGCAAACTGATTGAATTGAACCAGATGGAATTGCTGAAAAGTTTGAATTTATAGATGGAGGGAAAGATGAGCATGTGTATATTCCAGGATAGATTGACATTGCAAAATGTCCATGTCGAAAGGTGAATGTGCCCTCCATTGGAGTTATCCCATCTTCAAAAGATGCATCTCCGAGATTTATTGTGAATTGCTGTTTCCAATTGACTGTGAAAGGTCGATCATGCTTGGAGTATTTGAAACCTTGATCAAATTGTTCACCAATTGTTTGGGATTTGCCAAAGTAGAGTTAAGATCAATGTATGAATCTTGGAGAATATCAGAAACAGTAAACGATGCCCCTGTCGCTGGTTTGTAGAATATATTTCTGGAGGCCAGTCGTTGAATGAAAAATTCAGAGACATCACCCATCAACAGTACAATCAAGATAACAAAGTAAGTGAATCCTCTTGCCGTCGTAATATTTTTCAGATTGGACTTTAACAATGTTAATGGTCGATGGAAAACTCCAGAAATGGAAACATCTTTAAATTTACACGCTGCGAAGAATAGTAAAAGGGGTGCAATAGAGTTGTACGCAAACCCTAAGATTTTAAGAATGGTCACTGTATCCTCGTAATTGATATTCAATATCATATAATGGATAATACACAAGAAAAGTCATTGTGGACACTATACTAAAGGACCCACGATAAGCCTCAAAATTTGGCCACTGTGTTGAAACCTTCCTCACAGATTAGGTGGTACCAAAATGCACTTTGAGTTGTGAAACACGAAACTATTTTGGATTTCAGTATTTGTAGATAAGATCGCTGTTTGGTTTTGTCACTGATACAAAGTATCATATGCATTTATCGAATACATAAAACTCTATGTGAAAGCTCCCCTTTTTTGTGACTATGTATGTTTATCGAATCAAATTAGTAAAGAATATCAGTATTTGTAGGAAATTCAGTGTATTACAGTTGGAGCTACTATAATGTAAAACGCGTGTGCCAAGAATTTATTTTATCTTGACATTAAAATGATGGACTCCAAATGGTTGATTATTCCTTTTATATCATTGGCTGTATCATTATTCACTGAATTGTTTTTATTGAAGAAGCTTTATTGCAAATTCAAACAAGTATACCTTCAGTTATCCACAACCAATTTTTTAATACTTATCTCACAATTCTGCTTGATAATGCACCTAGTTTCTGATTGGAATATGATATTCTTTCGAATATTTCAAGCATTAGGGGTCAGTCTATACCTCATTGTTTTGGTTGAAAGGGTGATAATATTTTATCCAAAACTGAATATCCTGCGATATTTAACACATTTCCTCAATTTAATATTTACATCTGCAAACATTGCAGTGTTGTATTTCCCATACAATATCAGTAAACAGTAAACATTTCTAACTATCAGGTGTTATGATGACTGGTATTTTTCATTTGTTTGGAGCAGCTGTCAATTATGGATCCAACTGGGTTCTTCTACGTGAATCCCTTTCTGCATTTCCTCATCAAAAGTTCCATCCCAGGTTTCTGATACTATACAGTTTACAAGCTATATCCATATTGTCTATTTTGAGTGCAACCTACACTGGATCCATCAAATACGACTTGATACAAGATGGTCAATACCTTAAATTTAACTGCTACGCTCCAATAATGCCAATCAGATTTGTGTGTGAAATGATATTCCAATCATCAATTGAAACAATATTCTCTCCTTCTTTTATTCAGAATTCAAACAATGAAAAATCAGAATTCCAATCCCGTCGAGAAATCCAACAATCTGCACTAGAAGTTTCTTAGTAGTTGCACTTGCTGAATAATACTCAAGAAACAATCTGTGATAGCAAGATTAATACAATTGAACTCTCTAATTTCATCTTGGTTTATACTGAGTTTACGTTTAGTTTTGGTAACTTTTTTTTCAACCAAAGAACGCAAGATACCTAACCCATCCTGTCATTTGAATGAATCATCAAATAACGGATTTATGCAGTTTAGCAGCAAAACACTACAATCAAGGACAAATTAAAAGTAGCATTGATCTGTTGAAGAAAGCATTACAATGCATCCATGAATCGAAATCCGAACAAATTATTTCCAATGAAAATATAATACCCTTTCAAAAAAGGTTTAGAAAGTATGATTTGATGTGATAGTTTGGAATTTAGAATCCAGCGAAACTTACAATTTTTGGAATTCGAGATTTCAAAGGATACCAACTTTCTGTTAGATGAATTAAAATCTATACCTAATGATCAACCATCATCAGAGTCACTTCATAACTACAATTTGGCACGTATATACTACTTTGATGGTCAATACCAACAAACGTTAAACTTACTATCAGCCTCTGCTCAAAAACTTGACCCATATTTAAAGTTTAACGTATTGATGTTAGAATATTTATGTGCTGTACAGTTAAATCAAAATGTTCACGGGTTTGCAATAATCGATCAGCTTGAATGGTAACATGTACTTAATTTAATCATAGTTTACTATCATCGAAGCGCATTATATCTATTAATAACTCTCAAAATAATGTTGAGATATTCATATCCATTTTACGACAAATATTACTTGATGATCAGAGTAATCAAATATTAAACATACTTCATGGTTCGTCTGAAGACCATCTTTATACCAATCTTACTATACATTTAATCAATGCATCAATCTGCTTGAACAATCCATCTGAATCAGTTCAACATTTAAACCAATACCTTAGTGCATTGAATCAAATATCCAACCAACAATTAAAAACATATTATAAATGCTTCTATTATCTATACTTGACCATAATCAATGCACAGCAAGGATGCTTTACAGCAGCGAAAGTTTTTCATCACCAAACCATAAGTCATCTAATCAAACCTTTCCATAACCAATCTTTTTTCCTAAAGATAAAAGAGTTGGAGGATCACCTCACAAAACTTGCAATCAATTGATCCAGTTCGGGGATGTAGGGTTCCACTTCGGTTCTAATTTTGATCCACGATTAATATTAATAAAATCGCGACTGTAAATAGTCTAATTTTATCAGTTATGACACCAATGATTTTCAGATCTAAATAACAGCATAGTGAATAGTATTGTTGATGGTGATAAGAGAGCTTGCTTGTAAGTTTGTTTATGATTTTGATTTGTTTAGTCAACAGCCTCAATTTTGATTCAGATATTTCATTTCCACCCGAAATTAAGTTATACATTTGATTTGTTATCAAGTTCCTTTTTATTGAACAGCAATCATGTCCAATCAAAAGCAACATCTCAAATTGTTGGAATCGGAAACATCATTTCGAACAATGTGTTTACCAAGGTATGATATTAAATTTGGGAAAGGAGTTAATTGTATAGTGTCACCTCTGTTACGTTTTATCAAGGTGAACCACCAATTAAATTATTGAGACATCGCGTTGCACAAATTATTGCATTAAACCCTTGGTTGGCAGGTCGACTGGTGTCCCATAAAGGAGAGAAAGTGATTGAATATGACCCTAACCCACCTGCTCATGTCTCCAAATGCCATTTTAGGTATATTACGTACAAAAAATCAACTTAGGGTGATCAAACATGCCACTTTGTGTTATTCTGATTCTTATGGAAAGATTGTCAACGAAATTGGAAAAGCAAAGGATGTGGTTGTAAAACGTTCATTTCAATGTTTGAACAGGAACGAATCGCTCTATAACGTCACACTCATCATGCATCCCAAAACAAATGACTTTGCATTGGTAGTATCGGCTTCTCATATTATGGGTGGATCTCATACTTTCTATAGCTTGTATGCTATGTTAGACACTCCTGCTGTACCAGTCAAACTGTTATCTGAAAGGCAATTCGAGTATGAAGCTCAACGTGATCACGTAATGGGAGCTCCTGCAACTTTTTTCACCACATTTTGGTTCTTTGTAGGATTTGCATTTTTGTGTATTAGAGGAACTTTCATTTGGTTATTGAACCATATGATTATGGGTAAAGAGACTTGGAATCTATACACGATCAATGAAGATTGGGTTAAAGAACAGAAAAAGACATATAATACGGAACAATCATGGATTTCAGCCAATGATGCTTTGGCAGCATGGTTTTTCAAATCATGCAAATGTGCAGTTGGTTGTATGGCCATCAATTTTAGAGATCGATTAATGAATATTGGTCAAAAACATGCTGGAAATTATGAAGACGGAATTCTATACCTCCCTGAAGATTTTGAAAACCCAAGATTGATCCGTGAATCCATTAGCGGTAAAATATACCGTCGAGTGGTGACTGGTTTGGTAGAAATCAGCATTGCAAAAATCATTCGGTGCAATATTGGGTTAATCACCAATTGGTCTAATTTCTATACTGAACTCACATTTGAAAATTGCAAGTCGTTGTTTCATTTACCAGTGCTCGAAGAAACCCCAACGTTTATCAGCAATGCAGTTATTTTCTGTCAAAAGAAAAATCGATTGGGTATTCTTATTAACCTACCGAATATGCATTTGGAAGAAAATGGACCTTTAGTACCGTTCGATAACACCCAATATTCAGCTCAAATTGTTTAAAAAACTATTTTTATTGATCAATAAAGTATTTCGAATTATTTGAACTGCTCATCATTAGTAATCATCTATAATCAATTTTGTATTCAAATCGCGTAATAGTTTAATTTTTTCATTCAGCCAGGAAGTAATTAATTGTCATTAAAGCATATGACATTAATTAATTTTTCTAACCAACCTTTAAACTACCTCTTTTTTGAGACAGATTTTGATTAGACATCCTGTAAACAAATCGTGGATATTTACTTGATTAAACAAATAAATCAAAAAATAGATTTGTAGACAATTGAAAGAAAGTCTTTTCAAACTTCCAAAATGTCCACCAAGGAACGAGTGAAATTGATGTTTACGGAACAACAACTCAAGATGATGTTTCTCCGTGCGGTCACAACCGTAACCTTCTACCGAGGTATCAAACACAGTTGTATTGATTATAATCGTAGGCAAACCACCAGTTGATTTTCTTCAAGAGCGTGTTAAAAAGATCCTGGAATTGAATCCTTGGTTGACGGGTGATTTGGTTAAATTACCAACTGGTGAAATTGTGATTGAATTCGAAAGATCCAATTCAATCAATATCAATTGGAATTTTAGTGTCATGACTTCAAACACCATTAAATCATCTGATTCTTATTCAACTTTGTCATCCAAAATATCGAAAATGAAACATGTTTGTGTACCAACTGGGTTCACTTGTTTGAATCGTAAAATACCACTCTATTATGTGATGCTGATTATCAATCCTGAAGCCAATGAATACGCTTTTACAGCATCTTTATCGCACGTTCTTGGTACTTTCATTCTGGTTAATTTTACTAGGTGATGGATACACTTTCTACGCTTTATATCGTATGCTTGGTATTAATGAAACACCATCAGAAATGATCTACAAACGCGATTTAGAATTTGAGGCTCAACGAGCAGCAGTGGTAGGACATACCCATGCGTTTTGGGAATCACCAGAAATAGCTGCTGGATATATATTATCAGTCATCCGAACCGTATTCGTTTGGATCATTCTGCATCTTATATTACGCCAACCCTCTTATCGAATCAGTTCCATTGACGAAGAATGGGTGCAGCATCAAAAGAAACTATACAATAAGGAAAAAAGTTACATTTCTTCCAATGATGCTATTACTTCCTGGTTTTTCAAACTGGTTGATTGTGATATTGGTGTGATGGCTATGAACTTACGTACAAGAGTGGTGAACATTGGTAAAAAACATGCAGGAAATTATGATGAGGTGATTTTGTATCAACGACCTGATTTTGAAACCCCACAACTTATCCGACAATCACTTACCGGTCAAAAATTCAAGCGTGTCGTGACAGGTGAAATGAGCCGTTGGAATGTTTTCAAATTCAATGTAGGTTTGGTTACTAATTGGGCTTCTTTTTATCAAGATGTGGACTTTGAATCTTCTACTCAGATCTATCATGTTCCAGTGATTCCAGATGTTGCAATGGAACTGGCCTATTGTGTGGTGTTTTGTCCAAAGAAAGGTTCCTTGGCTGTCATCACTTCAAATTCTAGCATATTTAATCCTCATAGTGGAAATCCACTCATTCCGTTCACCTATCAAGGAATGATGGAAGAAGTTTAAGTTATCGTTACCAGTCAAGTGAATAAAATGAAATTGATCAGATTTTCATGCTATTTCTTTTGAGGCATAAGATCCAAGAAGAATTGGTCTTCTTACCACGCTAAGGAACTGAAATTGAGCAGAAAATTTCTTAAGTTTTGCCTTTGTAAGAACTGACAGTGAATATTTATCAACTAAAGCTAATGAGAAAATGGTTTATTAAGAGGTGAAGAAGCAGTTAAGGAATAAGGACAATTTTACCAACAGTTCGATTAGACTCTGATTGCTCATGAGCCAATCGGCCATCTTTCAATGGAAACGTATGTTTGACAAAAGACTTGATTTTCCCATCTCGTAACCACTCATTAATCACAGGTGGAAAGAACGTAGGTAGTGTAATGACTTGATAGTACCATGTACGACCCAACAAAAACCGTGGGGCCAGGGTGAAGGCGGTTGAAAGCAGTTTGCTGATAGTGAGTGGGCCGTGACCTCCATGAAGTTCATGCCCAACGGCGGTGGAATACATTCCCTTAGGTTTGATATGAGGTTCAATAATTTTCCAATACTCGTCCCCACCAACTGTATCAACAACTATATCAAATGGTTCTTTGGCAGAGAGTTCTTCCTTTAAATCCACTTTTTTATAATCTATTGTTTCGTCTGCACCTAATCAAGTTAGCTTTGTGATAAAATTGAAGAAACTGAATTGT
Source organism: Globomyces sp. JEL0801 (assembly GCA_027595885.1). Lineage (NCBI taxonomy): Eukaryota > Fungi > Chytridiomycota > Chytridiomycetes > Rhizophydiales > Globomycetaceae > Globomyces > Globomyces sp. JEL0801. The sequence continues at coordinate 246,764 of JADGIX010000001.1, forward strand.
TATTAGTGGATATAGTGTTTCATTAATCGATCGCATTGGTCAGCATGAGATGTGTGTAAAGAAGAAAATATGAGATTACCTAAGGAAAGAACAAAGGGGATGTTAGGGGACGAACAAATAGCAGTTACATGAGCACCCAAAACATGAGCAATTTGTACAGCCCAATTACCCACTCCACCAGCAGCACCGATAACAAGTACTCTGGTATGTGCACCGTTATCAACAGATAATCCACCATGATGAACAAGAGATGTATAAGCGGTGAGTGCACCTACACCCACACCTGCGGCTTCTTCGAAAGAGATATTGTCAGGTTTGTGTAAGATTGTGTCTGATTTAGTGTTTATTTTGCAGTATTCGGCATATGTACCTAAAAATAATTAATAAATACGGTTTAATCGATTGGTAAGAGTGTGCAGTTCAAATAGATCAGTGAGGTTTAGGGAAATAATACCTTGATTGGAAGGAATAGGACCAAACTTGCCATAAACGGCATCACCTGGCTTAAAGTCAAAAACATTATCACCAACAGCATGAACGACTCCAGCATAGTCGACACCTAAAATGATAGGAAAGGAGAAACGAAGGGGTAATGCCAAATAACCGTATCTGATTTTAAAATCAGCAGGATTAACACCGGCAGCCTTTACGTTTATGATAATATCATTTGAATTTCGAATAGTTGGGATACTAGTTGTATCGTAAATAAGATTTTCTGGAGGTCCATATTCGTTGATAAGTAAAGCGTTCATGTCTTGTTGTTGGTTCCTGTTGTTTTCTTTAATTCTACTGTAGTTTTCCACTAATTTTGTTGTGTCTTTAGTTTTCTATGAAATTGATTTCTTGTTGCTTTTAAACTCTGCAGTGGATAAATTACAACGTGGAATGGATTTTTATGGGAAAGGGAATTCCCCTGAAAATGAGCTTTTGATGCAACAGAATTCAATCCTTGATTATTAAAGACCCTTACAATTTACGCTGATTGTTACGTTTAGCATTGCTTGTTCAAGTCATGTTTTGTGGTAAGTTGTGGTGCAGAGTCAACCTTTGTATAGGACTACCACTTTGCTGCAAAGTGGTAGCTTGCAAAGTCTTTGCAAGCGACTATGTGAACGAACTTCATAATCTTGATTCACCATCGATTGTCTTTACAGCCTTTTTTTGAACATGGAGTGTATGGAAGTCACATTGTTCGGGACCTGGGAGACAGTGTCTTGTGTATTGGTCATTTAAAATCTATCAGTTCCTTAATCATTCCATCTTTAGACATAAATTAACTCTTTGTCATGGATCAACCTAGACATTGATATTTTGCTGTCCCAGAACGGATAACCAGTCAGCATTCATTGGTTTTTTAGTACATTGAGTTTATTATACAAGAAATATCATAATATCGGCTGCGAGTGTAATTTTGAAAGTAGAACAAAAGCTTGTTGCTCATCCATAGATTTTACATCGCATTTTCTCCATATGAATCTCTAGATGATCCTTTCTCCTAAAATTCTTGGCACATTTGGTACATCTGAATGTACGTTCGTTTCTGTGGATGTTTTCATGTCTTTGCAGATCATGCTTACGGGCAAACTTCTGGTCACACCTTTCATAACCACACGCAAATGGCCTTATATTTAGATGAGATGATTCTATGTGAAGTTTGAGAGAATATGATCGAGCGTATGCTAAATGGTTATTTTTCAAGAATCTTACAATTATTGCAATCTTGATATGGACACAGATGTAATTTTTTTGGGCGACTTTGGGAAGGCTTTGATAGTATACGACTCCCTCGATCTGCCAATCGGTCGGTATCGATGGACTGGTTTGTCCCATGGTTAAGCAGAATGGAGTGAAACCAGTCTTCATTCGAAAGTATATCTTTCAAAATCTCATCAACTGATTGATATTGGAATTGTCTGGGATCACAAGCGTTGATGAATGGGTTGGAACGCTATTTAACATTAGTAAACTTTAGAAACAGATATAATCGCAAAATGATTTGTAAAGTATGAGGAAATAAGATAAGTACAGAGTAATTATTAGTCTACTCAACAATTAAATGACAACTATTTTTGTTTGTGTTTGACAGTGTAGATTGCTTCACTTACATTTCTATTCATATGAATTTTTTAGATTAGTGAACAATATTAAGTGCTGTTTGAGACTCCTTAAATCACACGAAGGGTACGGCGTGGTTCATACACCGTGAGATTTATTGAATTGTGTTAAAATGAAGAAATTCTCAAACGGAGTCACTAACCAAACAAAGGTTACTTTCTTTTATCACTTTACTCTTTAAATTCAATGTACTTTATTGATGTACACTGTTTTCATAGTATCATGATGAAAGATTAAAAAAATCATGCGTTGTTAGTGTTCAACACATGTTGAATCACATCAGTTCCACTCAATCGAGCGGAACTGACGTTGTACTCACAAATAAGTCATGCTAACTACCTTTGATAAAAGTCAATGATGACGAAGATATTTTTTCATTCTTGTAGGCAAGTCTGGTACAGGAAAATTAGGTGTTGATTAGATTAAAGAATCTATTTGGTTACACCAATTTGGTAAGTTTACACACAACAATTTGAATCGATCACTTACCAATTGAACCATGAGGCTTTACACCTATAGTTGATTAATCTAAACATATATGTTTTCAAGTTTACCATCTATATATTATATTAACTATATTAAAGAATTCCAACCGTTAAAACTACCATTTTTTCAAACAAAATAAAACCAGAAGGCCGACACTGCACTTGAATAGGAACCATTATCATTCATCTCAATTGTCACCACCATTCACAAACTCATGTTTTTTCTTTCCAACACAACGAGATCCTCTCATATGAATAGAAAGATGATCTTTTCTTCGAAATCTCTTGCTACATCCACTACATCCATATCTTCGTTCATCATTGTGAATCATGGTGTGTCGAATTAAATCGTGCTTACGAGAAAATTCATGTTCACATTCACCATACTCACATTTATATGGCTTTAATTTCTGATGTGCTGCAGTTACATGTAGTTTTAAGGTATATGCTCTGGTATATGCTAATTGTTAGTGTGTCTGGTATTGATTACCATTGTTACATCCTTCATAAGTACATTTGTATAATTTTTCCCCTACTTGTTGTCGTTTAACAGGGATTGGGTTCTTAGTTTCAGATGTTGTGTCTGGCACGGGTAGTTTCTCTTGTTCAGGTTGTTGATCAACTGGACTTGGGCTCAACTGTATTGGTGGTAAATCGGTAACAGATAAGTGGTGCAGCGATTGCATGGGATAACTTGGAGCTAAGAATTGACTATATAATGGCGAAGGGTGTGCTTTAGGGTAAGCTGTGTGCATTTGATAACATGGTGGTGATGGTTGATATTGTGAATAAGGAGGCGATGGTTGTGATTGACAATCAATTGGACCAAACATTTGACTCAATTCAGAATTTGAATATTGACTCGGTGAATTGAAGTTGGATAATTCTGATCTATTGGTATGTGGCAATGAACTAGCGGAATCTGGTACCGTTATAGTAACAGTATCAGAAAAGAAAAAGGTATTGTTCATATCTTCAACCAAAAATGCCTCATTATAGTCTTCTACGTTTCCTTCATCTAAAACATCACCCAAAACATCGTCTAATGATTCATTGTGGAATTTGGAATTGGCGTATAAACTGAAATTGATGCTATTGTTTGATGATTGCGGTTGATACTGCTCCCCAGTTGAAAATGCAGAGACAGAATAAGAAGGAGAAGCATGATATGGATTTGCAGTATAGATTGGATAAGAACCAGCAGGACTTGCGCTATAAGACGCAGCAGGCGAGATTGCATATGGATAAGCAGGGGTAGAATGTGTTGAACAGGGAGATATGGGGAACGAATGTTTTGGAGATAACAAGTAAGTATACGCTGGAGACTGTAAGTATTTATGTGATGGTAAGGATGGCTTTGGTTTGGTTTCCTGCGTTAATTTCGCGTCCAAATCCATGGGTGGAGTAGAGAGTAACTGACACATTTGTTGACCAATGACTTTGTCTTTGCCTTGTTTTTATAAGGCTTGACGTGGCTGTCAAGGCCGGATGAAACAACGGTCCGAGCTTTGGTGATTGACATTACCTTCAAACGGATGAATATTCAAAAATTGAACCTTTGTTATCACTGTCAGTCCAGATAATTTGGTAAAGCTATAGAAAATGGCAATGTCTATCAAATACGGAAGTTTTGGTTCTCAGGTTCTAAATATAACGGAATTATAGTACATTCAACATTTGTAGTACCCAAAAAAAAATATATTCAGATCCCGGTGTTTCATTACGAAACATTCAAAGGGGTTTATCCTCTGCACTAATGATCAGTTTCATACTTAAGTGGAAAATCAATATGCATTATGTAATCAAACCGAATGAAACTCTGTGCTATTCATTATTTGGATACTTTATACTCCAAACTTGTGTCCCTAACTGGACGTAAATCAAAACAGTGGTATGTAATAAACACAAGAATTTCGCTTGGAAGGTTCATAACGATTTTGGTTAGCGTTTAATTACTAAGTGATTTACTAAGTATATGATTGTCTAAATCGGAGGAGGATTGAAACATATACATAGTGAAAAAGGGTTGGACATACTGTAGTGAAAAAGGCTTAAAGCAGACTCAATTCGAAGTTTCATACAATACAACTGTTCCAGGTACTTTATTCATTGTGAAACACCAACGTTGGAGTATCCTCATTTGAAAGAATTTGCAAAATAATGAATGGAGTAAATTCAATCTGACATTTCAAATATGGTAATTAATTTTTCAATACATTGCTGTGTGGTATTGTGTATTGGTAAGACCAAAAATCTGCCATGCCTCCACGTGGTTAGTCCATTCAGGTTCCGGTTTTTTTTGATTGAAAGGCAATGTTCAATCAAAACTCGATGCAGCAAAGAGGCTCTATTTCATTAGAGTTGAAGTATTTCGCTCGATGGCCCCTGGCGATTTTAATTCATCGATTACAATACGGTTCTAAAACCCATGTTTCCCTTGGATCTCAATATAAACAACTTAACACTGACCAGGATTCAATAGAATAGCGCCAAGTGTTTAAAAGCGAATACTTTTTGAGGGCGTGATTGGAATGAAGTTGTCACACAAATACGACTCAAGCCAAAAAGGTTGGCAATACTACTTTTATCTTTTAATATTACAGATGAATATTTTGTTTATTTAACTTGGATAGTAGCTCCAGCCTCCTCCCTCTGGGTTGACAATGACTTGGCGTGGATCAACATCTAAGAAATGAATACATACATCACTTACTTAATGTACAAGGATCACAAAGAGTTCGGTTGGACTGTTTAGAAAGACATGATTTACAGATTTGTCGATGACAATTTTTACAGTCGTGCTAAAAAAGAATAAATGGATTCAAACTTACTTTTCCGTTCAGGAGTGAAAAAGACTCCAAACAGAGCCCACATTTTGAGGTTTCAAACTAAACAGTTAAATCAATAATGAAAACCTTGGATGAAGATAGATGAATAGTGTTTTTGAAATTTCCTCCAATTTCAACACTATCATCCATACTAGAAGAAGAAGCACGGGACAGGCCACCAGAATCCATTGAAAATCTACCCCATAAACCAGAAGTTCGCTTGTCTCGTATGGTTGGCTGGGAATATTCAAATGAGCTGGAATTGCGCCGATCCGTTGGGCTGTCAAGGAAGTCAATAGACGGTGGGATATGTACTCTAAACCTACGCTCCTCTATCAATGAGGGCAAACATGTATCACACACTCGAGACTTTTTCTCTCCATCCTTGTTTGGAATAAAAAAAGAGTTTCTTGAACAACCATGACATGCAACAATACCACAAGATCGACAATGATGCCGTCTGATAAAAAAGGAAAACTTTTTGAAGCAGACCAAACAGTTCAAAGCATGTTTATCGGGCATCTTAAGGTCAAAACTTGGTAAATCTTTACCCAAACTGGCGCATCAAACTCTACAGACGGCGATGTTGAAGGCAGAATATCCCGTTGAATAGTATCGTGAGCTAACCACCAATCAGAGATAGCACCCTGAATAGCAGACATCCACTCAACTTTTAGTTCTAGTGTATCTGTGTAAACGGCAAAAGACTTTTCTCTACTAACAATCTGAAACACATATTGAGTTGACACTATGTTTTAGTTTCATCCAGTTACAATCAGAAGAAGGGGAATCTACTAGTCTGCAATTCTCCAAAGGTATCATTCGATGGAAATGAAAATGATCTTCCAATAGACTGGGGCTACCATAAATAATAATATCTGAGAACAAAAACAATTCACGAGGTTGATCCGCTCTTCGACAAATCTAAAGGTAAGTGAATTAATAAATTTTACTTTCTTTACTCCACCTCTCTTTATAAACTTTCGACCAGGCTGCAGCAAATTCTACAGTGAGAAATCAAGTTCATTATACCTCTTTTAATCCAATCAAGGATTTTTGGATATCAACCATCTTCAACATCATTTCATGTTCTCGAATGGTTTCGTTAACATAAGTAGCAACTACGCATTAGCAACTTACAAACAAACCTTCTGATACCATAGCAATAGCTTTTTTCAAATTCTCATAATCAGCATGATCTACAGGTGTATGTTTGAATAAATCCTCCAGTAACATTTTATATCTATCGTCAAGAACGCAAAACATACCGTGGAATTCTTTGAACAGGCATAATTAAGAAAGCTTGAAGAACTAGATTATGGCTTTCAGGATGATGTTGATTTTTCTTTAGAAACTTTGCAAATTCTGGATTTTTCGTATTTAAATCAGATACCAAGGACATTGAATTGTTGAACTTTGTAACGTATAAGGAATAGATCTTCAAATATGGGATCTATTTAAAATGGAATTAACAAAAAGAAATGAACAAATACCAAATTCAAGAAAATGTCACCAGTTTGATCTAAACCTTGATTCCAATGAATAATCCGATCTTGCAATTGATTTCGAAGTTCTTGGTTGGTTGCTAAAATACCTTCATGAGAATAAAAGATATCATGGATGACTTTTCTAGGGATAATCTCATTTGGGGTATCTGATAATTTCAATAACGGTTCAATATAATGATTTTTCAAAAACAGTAGATCCGAAACATATCTAATTTCACTATCAACGATTTCATTCATGATTTTCCTTCTTTTGTTTATTTGGTTCTGTTGTTGGTCTAGCAATAGATTACGGTGTGTTTGATCGTAAATTGCTTCAGAACTAGTAGATGAGAAGATTGAATTTGTATTTGAATTGAAACTGGCGATTGAGAATCGATGAGAAGATGGAATTTGAGTTGGTGAATACAATTCATGAATTTCGTCGTCTTCTTCATCCTCAACCGTTGATTTTGTTTTTATAAATAGTTTCCTCTTGGGTGGTAAAGTACCTTGTTGGTGTACAAGATCATCCTGATTATCATCCAATTCTTCTTGAATTGTTTCCTCTGAAGTGAATTGATTTGCAGAGAGTGAATTCGAAGGTTTCTTCAGAGATTCATTATTCAGATCCACTAACCCACAGGAAACAGATTCCATAAAGAAAGTAAAGAATTAGTGATGTTTTGTTTATGGCAATGTGATGTCACATCTGACATCTCTAAAAGACATTACATTGACATGCCAAAAAATAAAAATGGAAGTTGATTTAATAGGATTCTGGTTCTCTTAAACTGTTTATTCTTATGATTCAATAAATGATGGGATGTCCGTTTGGTCCCCTTTTGTTTTTGGTCAACAATCCATCAGGAATGTAATTGGTTACACAGATTCACCAAAACAGTATATTCGATCTCCCCTTTACATTTCATTTCATTTAAATTATCAAAAATATATTAAGTACATCTTCCAATAGTCATTTACGAACACAGGACTATCAAATGTCAAATTTAGAGTGACTTCATCGAAGGACAACGGGCTCCTTTAATATGTATGGTGAGATGATCCTTTCTTCGGAACTTCTTGGAACAACCACCACATTGAAACTTACGTTCATTGGTATGCACCTTAGTGTGTCGAATTAAATCGTGCTTTCTTGCAAACTTCAATGTACAGTTTCCGTGCTCGCATGCGAACGGTTTCAACTGTTCATGTGTTGATGTTATGTGTAATTTTAAGGTATATGCTCTTGTGTAAGCTACATAATTAGTATTTCAAAATCGGCTTACCGTTGTTACAACCACTGTGTGGGCATTTGTGGATCTTTTCACAATCTGGTTGGACGGATTCAGTATCCAATGATTCAGTAGGCGATAAGTTCATTTCAAGATATGGAGGTGATGATATCACTTGCGAATATGTGGATGTTGGCAGTATTTGAGCGTATGAAGGAGACGGTTGGATTTGACCATATGAAGGGGACGGTTGAATTTGGATGTATGATGGAGATGGCTGAATCTGGTTGAATGATGGAGAAGGCTGGATCTGATTGAATGATGGTGAAGGTTGGATTTGTGCATATGAGGGGGATTGTTGTATTTGAGAATGCATTTGACTAAAAGCCGAAGAGTCCATATTAAAATTGGGAGAAACTTGCCCCTGAGTATTGAAAGGTGCCAAGAAATTGGGTGATTCTGGTGTCTTCGTAGATGACGAAGGGCTTTTGGAATCAACTTCAGTTGAAATGGTGACATTATCAGAGAAGAAAAGGGTATTATTCATATCATTAACCAAGAACGCTTCATTAAAATCTTCAGCGTTGCCTTCATCTAGTACATCACCAAGAATATCATCCAAAGAATCATATTGAAACTTGGAATTGCTATACAAACTGAAATTCACATTATTTCTTTCATTTGGGAGTGACAGGGATGATTGAGTTGGTTCATTAGGGGTCATTGAGACAGAGTATGAGGGAGAGGCTGCATATGAATTTGCAGGTGAAATTGCATAAGAGGTAGCAGGGGATATTCCATAAGCATTTGGACATCCCAAGAAAGAATTTGCAGGAGATACCAAGTACGAATATGCAGGAGACTTCAAGTAAGCAGCAGGTTGTCTAAAAGTGTTTTTCTGATATACGTTTTGTGGATCATTTGATAAATTCAAAGTTGAATCTAAGGGAGGAGTAGGAAACAAATGGGACATTAGGTACTTGGGATAGAAACCTTTGGTTTTAAATAGAAACAAATCCAGGCTTTTGTGCTTTCAATTCGTGAAACATTCCATTGATTATGAAACTACTTTTGCAAGGGAACTTTCTTTAGGATCGCCCAATTACGAGGCTCACAAGGGACCTTCGGGTTGTTCAGCCGTGAGTAACTTACCATCTGTAGAGCTATGGGTCGGTGGTTGACCTATGGTCTAACCCTGATGGTTCGATTTGTATTGATTAGTATCATCTCACTTTGTCCATCTATTTCCATCCAACTCTGAAACCGAATTTTTTGGTTTGGTCCCAGTGCAAGTTGACTTGGAACCCTTCAAAAAAACATATTTACCTATTCCAAATCCGAGTTCCTATTCTTTAATCTTCATCCATAAATACTAAAGCTGTAAGTTGCAATTCTTTATTGTTTGATAGCTTTACAAAATAGACTAATTTATAAACTCACATGTAAGTTTGAAACAGTAAGTATGACTGAATAAAAAGATCGTTTATTTTAAATAAGAAGGGAATAGGAAGAAAAATCAACGCCAAAAGTAATTTAAAACTCCTTCAGGTTGTTCGATAAATATGTCTTCACTTTGACTGGTAATTAAAGGTGGATCTTCTTCAATGGGAGCACCATAAACTACTGGCAAAGAAACAATCAATAACAAGATTTTGGAAAGAAAATTCATTGAAGAGTTGTAAAGTTTGAGAAAATACAAATGACAAATCTAATAGTTTAATTTCCGATAAAATCTCCGACAAAACATGACTAATTATCACAATTTTCAGAGTTTAAATGATAGAAATAGGGAGGATTATATTGAACCGATTATATAGTCTATTGTGAATCATCACTAACACTTCCTTCATCAGACTCGCTAACACTTCCTTGCTCACTAGAATCTATCTGGGTTGTTTTCTGAGGTTTGGTAGATGTAGCAGTAAAATAATTGATGGGTTGTCGAGTTGTATGATTCGTAGCCATCACGTTTGGTGATTGAATTACATGGACAGGGCTTTGGTACCCGATCAAAGGTGCAACGGGTTGTTGCATTATAGGGGTATTACTGTACGTAATGGGCTGCATTTGAACTGGTTGAAATGAAGTCTGACGTTGGTCTTGTTGCATTTGCATTTGTTGGGCATATGATAAAGGACGTTTTTGAGTTGCAGGTGGTGTGGATTGGATTTGAAAATTTCTCAACATTTGTTGTTGCTGTTGTTGCTGATGTAACAACATTTGTTGAGCCATTGCACTATTTTGTCTGGTTGCTTGAGCACTCTGACGAATTTGCAGTTTCTGTTGTTGGTTCATTTGTTGTACTAAATATGGGTTTCTTTGATTCATCAGCTGTTGTTGATATGTTCCAGGTGTATACTGATGAGAATGTGATGCATCCACTAGTTCCCCTAATGGTATATCTGTATCATCAGACTCAGAACCATCAGAGTGTGTCGATTCAGTCTTTTCTGATACTGAACCACCAGAGTTTGAGGTAGTATCGGATACAGATCCAACCGAGGATTTTACTTTACCAGACTTTGTAGACCTACTAGCAGAAGAAGTTGCAGACGTTCCTGATTCAGAAGCAGCATAGTTAGTTTTTATTGGTTTGGCCTTTACTTTCTTTGCCAATTGCGTAAGCGGTATATCTTCATCTTCACTATCAGAAAGTGTTGATTTAGTCGCCTTTGATCCACTTGTAACACTATCGGTTCCACTACTCTCATCTGCCGATTGTTCATCTGATTCTGATCCACTACTGGATTCGGAAGAGGAAGATGTAGCATACGATTCTGACTGTGATTCGCTAGCACTAGAAGCTTCCTTTTTGTTACGAACAAAGATATCGGTGGATGCTGCCGAACTGCCAGGTTTTTTCCATTGCAAGTTTGGAATAGCATAGGGATTATGAGCTTGCAATAGATGGGCCATTGGTGAATTGGGTCCTGTAGGAGTGCTGAGCATTGGGTTTCTGATTGGTCGATCATCTTCGTCATCTATCCCTGCTTGCGCCATTAAAAGACTTATGTTAGAGGCCATGGTATGCATCATTTGAATCACCATCGGATTGGATTGTTCAGATGGGTTCTTTAGCAGGTATATTAATTGCTCCAACATTGGGTATAGTTGCGCTAACATTTGATTGGTACCTCGATCATCATCCGAATGAAACACACCTGTTTTCTTAAAATTTTCCATCTCTTTTCGACGTTTATCTAACTGCCCTAGTAAACCACCTTTGAGTGTTGGCTTATTTTTGTTGGGGTCGACTTCACCCAATAATGGACCAGCTCTACCACTGACAGACCCTTCGTAATAAGATCCATCCCGCTTGTTTTGAAGCTATAATGTTATTACTCGGTCGATGTTTCAACATACCAGTAAATTCACCTCTGGCTTATTATTGGTAACAATACCTACCAAAGGACCTGCAATTGGTTGTTTGGGCGGTTGAATGAGCGATTGACGGCCAAGCAAAGAATTGTCCTAAAGATTACACTTTGGAATTTTACCAATATCAACTCAGGTTTAGGCGCAATGCCAATATACGACTGTCGATTACCAGGAACCAAAGACGCACGATTGGGGCCAAGAATTGAAGACCTAATACCACCATTTTCCAGTTGCGATTGCTGTCCAAGCAAAGAATTCTCCTAAATATTAAAACATCAAATTTTACCAGTAACAGTGTTTCTCTTTTGTTTGAAATACCAGTAACAAGGGGACCTTGAGGCTCTTCAAATAATAATGGTGGTTGGGAGATCTCGCTAAGTCGTTTCTGGTCTATTGGTGTACTTGAACCAACCAACAACGAATTTCGTGGTGCATCGCCACTGACTAACAATGAATTCCTGTATGCCAGGCCATCTTCTACTTGAGAAACACTGCTTAATCGTTTATCGGCAGCAGAAGGTGGTGGAAGTTGTGAATGATACTTTCGTGCTAATTTCGCTTGTTCCTTCTCTTGAATTTGAGCAATAAGAGAATGTTTTCCGTAAACTTGAAAATCTTCCTTTTCTTCTTTCTTTTCCACTTCTTTTCCAATTCCAAGACTTAACTGTTGTTGATACTACCGGTTAATTGCAAAGTAATTACCCCAATTCCAGGTGCTTCTTTTTCTGAAGTTTCAGATTCATCTTCACTTAAACTGCCCTCGTCTGATCGTTCTTCTTCAGAAACACTGCCCTCTCCATCGCTGCTACTGCTTTCGGCCACAGGTGGTTCCGGAGCCTCTTCTTTATCAGGAGATGTTATTACAGTCTCAGGAATAGGAACTGGTTTTACCATTCCTGCTGCACCAACCATACTTGCTAATATTGGACCTAGCCAAGGTGTCACATTTGCCATAGCCTCAACCAACACTGATGGGTGAGGTTTGCCAGTTTGAACATTATTATCTGATAATACTTCTAAAACAGTTTCAGTCCATTCCCGAAGTTGAGATATTTTGAATAGAATTTCATTTCGATCACATACTCCTCGTTCCCATTCACCAGTAGCAATGGATTGACACCAATGACGTAGTTTATCTTGTGTGGAAAAAGAAACTTTCTGTGCTAAATAATGACTATATAAGGAAGTAGTTTCTTGTTGTGAACAGTTGGGCATTGCCACACCACCAATCTCACCTAGGGATAGATATAACTGTGTTGGCCATGTCACATGTACAAGCTGCGTTGGGGCATCAACTTCAGGTCGAGGTGGGATCTTGGTCATTTCCTTGATTTCTTCTTCACACTGTGGTCCCAAAAAATCAATCCCGAATGAAATCAGGGTGACAGTGATCCATCGAATCGCTTCCATGGTAGAAGGGGCAATAATAAGTAATTCTAACGGTGCAGGTCTACTGTCACTTCCTTCAATTAACCGAGTTAAATCGAATAGATTTGTCACATTTGGTAATCCTTTTGCAAAGTTTATAAAACTCCTTTTGGCAGGAGGGATTGACTGTGGATCAACTTTAGAGGGAGGTAAAGCAAATGAACCCTGCAATTTAGCCATCGTTACTTGATCCCTTTCAACCAACTCTGAAGTATCCGGCCAAATTGCAGATATTGTCTTTACATCTTCAAAAATAAACAAAGGCTCTTTGGATTTCTTCATGGCAGCCTTTGATTCGTAGAATAACATAGTTCCACGTTTCGATGCATCCACCACCTTTTCTTTTTTCTTTCTAAAGAACTTTTTGGAAATCCCACTTGACGCATATGCCTCCTCTCCAACTTTGGATGTAACAACAACATGGTATTCTTGCCAAACATTTGAATATGGTTGACGTATTTGTAATGGACCCTCATAACGGACGTCCCCTCTATATAAATGAGATGTAAATGGTTTGACATCAAAATCATCCCATGTTCTGATTTTAGTAGGTTGTTTCATAAGTCGATACGTGAATAGGGTATTTAACTTGGCAAGTTCAAATATGGAGAGTCGTATAGCCGCTACCCAATGATTCACCTGGATCATTGAGGCAGCTGATAGTAAGTACAAGTTAGAACAAGCCGAAGTAAATGCGAAATGACAAGAGTAAGGAATTGGTGGTGGTGGAATTCCTAGGGTTAACTTTTAAATGATACCTGGAAACGAAACTTTTTGGAAATCTTGATCAAATAATTCCACTTTTGCTTCTGCGATATTGATATACAATGGCTCGGGTTGATAAGACTTGATTGCAGCCATCAACTCTAAAGGCGGATCCAACTCGTTTTTAATGAATTGGTCAGTTGATAAATCAGCTGTATATGGAAATGATGCTAATTCTTCAGGTACTCTCCATAGATGTAAAACGGGTCCCCATAGTTCCATCCACCATTTTGACCAAAAACTATCACTGGCAATAATTTCTTGTGGCGTCTTGTTGAATAGGGTGGTACCATTGGCGCCTAATGCATTCAATTTATAAACAAATCCACAATGGTAGAATTTGTTTCGATGGGTAGTAATTAAAGAATTGACCTGTGATATCTCTGGTGGTCCATTAAAGGAAACTACTAATGGAACTTCAGCTTGCTCAACTTCTGTTTCAACGATGGGTGTCTCTTGTTGTTGTGATTGAATTTGAGCAAGCTGTTGCTGTGCTACAGCTAAATGTTCATCAGTTTCTATTTTTTGATATTGTCCTTGTTGGTCCAGGTAATGTGTGAGTGGTGTGGTGGCCAAAAGAGCATTTTGGTGGTCTATATATTGCTTTTGTGCAAGTATAAGGTGTTCTTCTGTAGTTATATCTTGGTAAGCTCCATTTTCATCAACATAATGAGTCAATTGGACTTGCTGTGACGCTTGTTGTTGCAAGGTGGCTTGATGTTCAGCAAGTTGTTTCTGTGCCAATAAGAATTGCTCTTCTGTTTGAATTTCTTGATATTCACCGTTTTCATTTACAAAATGAGTTAGTTGCTGTAATTCTAAAGATTGTGGACGTTGAGCGGTTTGATTGGCAAGAAATTCCTGTTGTATTTGAATGGCTCGCTGTTGTTCAGATACTTGCTGCTGTATAGCAATTTGTTGTTCGGGTACTTGTTGTTGAATAGCATTTTGTTGTTCAATATATTTAATATATTTTTGTTGTTCTGTAACTTGTTGTTGAGCTAATATTAAATGCTCATCAGTGGTAATTTCTTGTGGATTTCCATTTTCATCAAGGTAATGTGTTAATCTTGTAGGATCCAAAATAAACTGGTTTGATGGTAGTGTTAATGTAGGTTGGGTGGAATTTTGAGTTTCTTGAATTGAAAGAGGAGTCTGATTTTCAGGAGAGTCATTTCCAGTCCTTGGAATAGGTTCTGAATCCGTTCCAATATTTAAATCCGGTGATTTAGTTGTTAATAAATTGTTTTGAGTTGGTTCTTGAGTTGCTGAAATGATGAGATTAGTTTTTATAGTACCAGGATGAGATTCCAATTGATTTGATGATATATTATTTTGTTCTTCTGATATATCGGAATGGTCAGATGAAGATTCAGTTCCTATCAGAGTTAAAAGGGGTCATATTAAAGGTAAATGAATCATGGGATAAGGATAACAAAGGGCCAGTTACCTGATGAAGACATATGAATTGAATTATTTTTTGCAAAGGCTTTCGCGTAAAGGGAACAAAAGGCACTTGATAGTAATCTGTTATAAAAGATTATAATCAAAGTATCCAAGATTTTATTCATTGGATTGAAGTAACAAGTACCTTAAATCATACATGCTGTTTTTATACTCATTTAATATGCTACAAGACACTCATTTAATATGCTACAAGACACTTATTTCATATGCTACAAGATACTCATACTATCCTATATACTCATTTAATATCCTATACGATGATGTGTGAATGGCTGCATTCTATCGCTCAGCCTCATTCTCTCCATTCCGAATTTGGTGGGTTTCTTCTTCTCTAAAAATGGAAGATTCTCAAGACTCGAATTCCTTATTCGGTTCTTTAAGACGTCCTACGTTATTCAGATCATCAGAACGTCAAAAAGATAATGTAGGGAGACGTCCAACTTTATTCAGTCCATTCACAGACTCAATGAAAAGAAATGGAACTCTATCAAGACCGGAAAGAAGAACTACTATCAAAAATCCAAATATGTTCCAGAAACCACCAGAAAAACCAAGTGTCTGGGTACTGTTTTCTTGGGCAGTGACATGTTGTCTCCCATCTTTTATTTTAAAGTGCTGTATATCTAAACCACAACAACAAGCTTGGAGAGAAAAAATCGCATTATGCTTCATTGCAGCACTATTTATGGCCTTCACTGTCTTCTTCCTAGTATACTTTGAAAAGGCTCTTTGTCCCCCAGATTTAGAGTTAAACATCCCATTAAACGTATTTGGTAAAAGACTTACTCTTGTTAATTGTGATAGGTGGTGTTGTGATTTTTGGTAAAATGTACCATGTCTCCAAAATGATCCCACCTTACAACACTTTATTTGAAGGAACAGATTCAGATCTTGCTAATGCTGGAACTGACGTCAGTCAAGCATTCAAAACAGCTGATATCACTACCTGCCAAAGTTCTCAATCTTCAAAATTTCAGTTTTCAAAAACAAAACATATTTGTGAACCAGATGATTGTTTGAATTTGGAGGATTTGAAAAGAAATTACAATTTAGTAGAATTCACAAATTATCAAGTCATTTCTTTGGTATCAACCTTATAGTTAACTGTAGACTGGTTCAAACAAATCTTTAACTGTCAATTCGTATCCTTCATTTGATTGGAAAGATATTCGTGAACGCAATCTTGTGGCATATGGAAATACTGGTATTGGATTGTTTTAATATTAACATATATAGTGTTGAATTTCGAACCTTACTTGTTACAGAATCCCAACCCAATCCCAAATGATGCCGCAGATGCCTTGATTAGAAAATCTCGTACAATGACCGATATCACTTTGTTGCTCTCAAGCAGTAAAGAAGTTCAAGGAGACGCAAGGGATTGTTTAGTAAACAAGTTTTATGCTGGGCAGTTAACACATCAAACTGTTGGATGTATCCTTTCACAGATCATTATATGGGTGGTTTCTTTTATAATATTAGGTATCACTTTTTCAAAGTTTTTCATGGCCATTGCCTTTGACTGGTTTGTCGCTACCAGGTTATGCAAGGAACCCAGAGCCAACACGATAAGAAACAAGTACGCAACCATCGCTTCAGCGCGGCCTATTTTACATGACAATGATGTACAGGCTCCTGCCGCATTGAGACCTAGTCCATATGCTACCGATTATGACTTGTACACAGTACTTTTAGTCACTTGTTACTCAGAAGGATATGATTCTATCAAAGGAACAATTGATTCATTAGCAGTAACTCACTATGATGATCAAAAGAAACTCTTGTTTGTGATTGCAGATGGGATTGTCAAAGGATCTGGAAATGAAAAGTCAACTCCTGATATATTGCTCGATATGATGGAATTCGATACTCGGTTCTCTAAAAACCCACACCCTCAGTCTTATATTGCAGTTGCAACTGGATCTAAACAACACAATATGGCCAAAGTATATGCTGGATACTATAAAATTGATGGACGTCGAGTTCCAATGATCTTGATTGTCAAATGTGGTACACCAGAAGAAATGAACCATGATGCAGAAGGAAATATTATTGGAAAGCCTGGAAATCGAGGAAAACGAGATTCACAATTAATTTTAATGCGGTTTTTTTCAAGAGTTACTCAAGGAGATTATATGTTCCCATTAGAATATGATATATTCCGTAAAATCCATCATATCACTGGAGTGACGCCTGATTTCTTTGAAGCAGTGTTGATGGTTGATGCTGATACTCAAGTTGAACGACCTTCTTTACGATATTTAATCAACACTCTTCAAAATAACCATAAAATCATCGGACTTTGTGGTGAGACACAGATCACAAACAAGTCCCAATCATGGGTAACGATGATTCAAGTTTTTGAATACTTCATCTCCCATCAATTGGGTAAAGCGTTTGAATCCTTGTTTGGAGGTGTTACTTGTCTACCCGGATGTTTCTGTATGTGGAGAATCAAATCCATTGATAGTGAAGGGAATTCAACACCCATTTTAGGAAATCCAGATATTGTTGAACAATACTCTACAAATGAAGTTTTTACTCTCCACCAAAAGAATTTATTGTTACTTGGTGAAGATCGATTTTTGACTACCAGTATGTTGAAACAATTTCCAAAACGAAAAACAGTTTATGTTTCCAAAGCGATTTGTTATACTGTTGTACCTGATGATTTCCGAACTCTTTTATCACAACGTCGTCGTTGGATCAATTCAACCATTCATAATCTCATGGAATTGGTTTTTGTTAGTAATCTTTGTGGAACCTTTTGTTTCTCAATGCAGGTAATTTTTAATCAATTTATTTTAGTTTCTGGTATTGATGGATTTAATCTCGACTGCTGTTTTGCCAGCTGGTTTACTTGCAACATATTATTTATTGTATAATATTGCTATTGATCCCCCTTCTGCTTCTGACATAACTGCGTATATGATGGCTGTTACCATGATTGTTGTTATTTTCTTGCCTGCATTCTTGGTATTGTTTACAGGTCGAAAATTATCAAACATCTTTTGGATGGTTATTTATTTGATTGCATTACCAATCTGGCAATTTGTTCTTCCACTGTATGCATTTTGGAATTTTGATGACTTTTCATGGGGTGAAACTCGAAAGGTAGCAGGTGAGAAGGAGAGTCGTGATGGTCATGGCGGAGATGATGGGACTTTCGACAATTCTGTAGTTCCATTACGTCGATGGGAAGACTATGAAGCTAATTGGAGAAAGAATCGGTTATCTGCTCAGATTCCAGGGACCAAAGCCTATAATGCTATTACATCTAAACGTGGTGAAGGTAGTAGTCATCAACAAGGCAGTATTTCACATCGAGTTAAAAGCAATCCACGTATTGTTGCCATTCAACATGATCGTTAGTTTATATCACCATAGCAATAAATTAAAATGTTCTTTAATCATTTCCTTCATTATTCTGACCTTGTTCTATCCATCCTTCATTATTCCTATTCAATTGCTACAGATCAAACTCTCGTATTCTTTTTCTAGTGATCAAATTCACGCGAATTTCAAATTTGAAACTTTTTTCTCAAAGAATTCCAATGTCCGGACCACCAGCAACAATCTACTCTGCAGAACAGTAATAGAATGACCATCTCAAACCAAATAGAATTGTCATTCCACCGGAATTACCCGAAATTTTAAAGAATTATGCAAAGTATATCATTAAACAACAACCTAAAGATATCATCATAGCATCTTCAGAGTAATAAATCTATTCTTTTCATGATATTGTTAGGTAATTAGAAAAAGGTTGTTGAATTGATACTAGATACTTTGGTCGATTATCAACTCAAACTAAACAATTACAAGGAGGAAAATTATCCAAACAACAACTCTTGACATTTTATAAAAAAGTGATTTAAAATATGAACCTAAAAAAAACTAGTTTTCAATTTCTAAACCAAATGTCACGAAATTGGATATTCAAGAAGGGTGTGAATGGGCGGATGTTCCATTACATCAAGTTGCGGATACATTAACGTATATACAATTGGATTGATGTATAGTGTTGGAGATTGGACGGGTGATTCTGCACCTTGGATTAACTTTTGGGCTCTCTTATGCGCTTCCGTTGTAATTTTATATTATATCCAAATCATTTATTTTTATTCGTAGGCTGGAGTATTTTGATTGTTTTGTTGATTGTATTAGAATTTATTGGCTACGTTGTTGTTGATTATTGAATTGGTTTCGGAAGGTGGTCAAGTGAATTTAACGTTGGTCAGAACAGCTTTTGAATTTTTATCATCTAAAGATTCTGAAGTTTCTGATGAAATTATTTCAAATATTGGAATTTCAGTATCATCTACAAATGGGTATGAAAAAAAACAAAGATATTGATGTTTGATAGGTCTGTAGTTTCTTCAGATGCTTTAATTGCTTCAATTACTCAAAGTTTTACAGCTAAACCTGTGGTGACAAATGAAGTGGTCGAGTCGGAAGTCACAGAGGATGTGGAAATGACAGAAGAACAACCTGTAGTTGATGGTAATGAACCACCTACTGAATAATCGTATCGATGATCAACTTTTTATTACCTTAGAAATTGGAATAAACTATTGATACTGTATTAATAGTTGATGTTATTGATATAAGAGTGTTTGGTTCGATAGATTGACTATATTAAATCATTTAAATCAATTGATCAATATTCATTCTTCTAATGAAAGTTCTTGATCTACATTATCTTCTACATCTTTTGCAAAATCAAAAGTAAAAAGGCTGGTTGTTTGATTTTCCGTCATCAATTCCCAATTTGATTTCTTGGCAGATTTATCAACACAATTGGTGAATGTATCTATATTTTTATATATCTCTGGTTTATGTTGTTTTAAACCTGATAGAAAACTTTGATACAAATTTTCCCCACAAAATCCAGAAACTTGATCCGGTCTATAGTTTAAAATCAATTTTTTCTTACTTTTCTTTACAAAACTTGAGAACTTGTTTTAAATTTTCTTGACCAACAAAATTTTGTGTTAAAGCAATTCCTAGGTATATGAATTAAGATTGATAGTTACCTGGTTCTAAATTCATTACACAATGCCACCATTGATTGGGAACAAAAATAATTTCTCCAGGATTACATACTGCTTCAATTGGTCTTAATTCTGGTGGTAAATTTTGAGTTTCTTGATAATAATTCTAAAGATATTAGTGATTGAAACATAATTTGTTACCATGAACCATTCGGTTAGAGAAACTGGAGAAGTGACTTCACTACCGTCTGCACTGGGAAAGACACCAGGAGGGATTTGATTTGGAGGAAACATAATCCACTTTTTTCTTCCTGTAATACAAGCATTCCATGCACTAGCTTTGATAATTTAGTAAATAATTTCAAATTCTGCATGTAAAAACAAATGTGTAGTTTGGTAACATAAAAACTTCTACGTGTAATTTGGTATAATAAAAACATCTATGTGTAATTTGGTATCATAAAAACTACTATGTGTAATTTGATATCATAAATAAAAAAAATGTATGGTTGATATGACAATTATACTTACTTGAATTTGGATCTACATGAAATGTGCTTCCGGATCGTTGAGGACCAATAATCAACCAACGATAATCTGGACGATCCTTTCCAAGAACAGCAAATAAATCCAAATCAAAATATTCAGGTACAGTAAAATCTGATTTTAATTCCCCAAAAGTACAAGATTTATCAAACAAGTATAAAGGAGATTCTTCATTACAATTCATCATGTATTGATAATAATTTTCAAAATTGATTTGAACAGCTTCAGCTTGATATACATCAATTGATTTTAAATTGCAAAAGAAATCGAAATTCCATTTTTTCATTGCTGGCCATTTTGTTACTACATCTGTTAAAATGACAGGTTTATTTGGAATTCCATATTCTTCAATAAATTCTTTCATACTGAGATTGGACCTACGATCAATATTGTCTGTGGTCACACCACAGAGTTCATCCAGAGGTACTGATAAACATCTCCAATGAGTATATAAATAATCGGAATAAAATCCTTGAGTTTTTATAATCACGTCTGGTATAAATTGATTAGGACATTTTAGAAACTTATAAGTGTTTCTCCAATTGCCTTTAAATTGAAAGTTCCCATTGTATTCTTTTATAACCAATTGTTTCCATAAATCATCATGATAAGTGAATATGTAAAAAGCTTTTGAAGTTTGAGATAGAATTGGTAATAAATTAGGATGAAATGATTCTAGACAACGAAGTAATAATTCATCACCTAGTATAGCAAATTGACCTAAACCTGATATTTTTGATGGTTTTATTCCATTATCCGAGTCCAAGAAAGAATTTCCGAATGGTTTTATACCGTAAGGATGTAAGAAAGTCGAATGCCTTAGTACTGAAGCATTATTCTTTTTTCTTGTTGAATGAATGGTTTGAAGTTTTCTTTTTTGGTTCATTTTGATAAAAAGTAAAACAAGGAATTGGAAACTTGGACAAAGCAGTTACTTTGACTGTATTTAGTATGATTGTATGTATTGTAATTAGTATGAATGTATGGAATGTATTTAGTTTTAGTATTAGTTATAGTACTTACTAGTAGGTATAGTACTAGTAGGTGTTAGTATCCTAATATTCTTTTCATTGTAATACCTTTTACCATTGAATTTAAAAAGTATTTTCAATTGGATGAAATTGTTTTCCTTCAATTTCAAATAAAAATTTATTGGATTCATTCAAAAACTTGAAAATGTACTCAAGTGACGAGGATCAAAATTATCATAATTCAAATAATCATATCAATTCAAGTGATGATGATCATACTACAAGGAATCAAATCAATTTCATTAAAAGTCAGTCAATTTCATCAGATTCAGATTCTTCAGATGATGAACCTACTTTTATTCCAATAAAAAGAAACAAGGATCAAGAAGAAGAAGAATTAAATAACGATTTACAATCATTCTCAAATCGTTTCTCAAATACCAATCATATACCCAATGTAGATTTAAAAGAATCAAAAACTAATATCAAAATGAATCTAGAAAATCAAGTATTTAATCAAGTACCAATTAATACTCCTCACAATTTCCCTCAAAATAATCCAAAAATATTCTCAAAATCTTCAAAAATTTATTCAAATGATAAAGTATTCAAATCATTCATTCACTAATCAATACAGTCTAAAAAATCAAAATTCAATCCAATTGGATCTGTAAATCAAAATCCTGTTCTACCTTCAAAAGATTTCGCTCAATTTGAAAAACATTCAAAAGGAATTGGTTCAAAATTGTTGATGAAAATGGGTTATAAACCTGGTCAAGGGTTAGGGAAAGATGGTTCTGGTATTAGTACTCCAATTGATGTAAAATTGAGACCTACAAAAATGGGATTAGGACATGGAGGGTTTGATGTAATCTAATCTTATAATTCATTATAGGAACGTACTGAAGCTGTCAAAAAGGAATATGAAGAAAAATCAGAACAACTGGAAGCTGAAAAGGTTTATATTTTGGTTCTAATAGGATTAGTTTGGTCCAAAACAACGTTGGAAAAAGAAAGGTTAGAAGACGAAAATGGACTCATGATAGGAATTAAACAACGAAAACCTAGGTATTTAACAGCTGATCAACTTATCATGGAAATCAATGCCCAAACAGTTCCTACACAAGCACAACCCATATCAACCAAAATTCGTGATCTAACTGGACGAGAAGAAAAAATTCTATCCAACATATCAGAATTAAATCAACCTGATGAATATGATACTACTGAACGATTCCCAGAGTTACGACACAATGTTAAAATCATTGCTGAATCCTCAAAAACTGATTTATCTCAACTAGCACGTCAAATTAAAATTGAAGAATCAAAAGTAGATCATGATACACAACTAATACAATCACTTCATCAATCCATACAACAAGATAAACATAATCTATCACGTCTATCCAAGGTAAAATTTGGCAAACTAATCTGTCAGGTCAAAGAAATCTTGAATGAAACTCAACAGATTTACAAATCAAATCAAACTGAATTGTTATCAAAAGATTTGAATATTCAACGAGTATCCGATTTATTTGCACCATGTTTTAACAAACTCGTAACTGAATATCAACCAGAGTATCAACAATACCAATTAGACTACCATCTCATATCAGTTCTATCCCCTATATTCCAAAACTTGTTGCGTGAATGGGATCCATTACAACAACCACTTTATTGTATGGATTTATTGCGAAATGTATTTTGAATTTATTTGATTGTAGTGGACTGGATTATTGGCATATCATGCCCCAGAAACGCATACAGCGGAAATGACTGCTTTTGAGACGATGCTGGCTAATATTTGGTTACCTAAGCTACGCCAATCGATAAAGTAATGGTGCTTTTATATGTTTATACAGTAGTAATGATTGGAATCCTGAACAACCAGACTCGATTATTCAACTAATTGATCAATGGGATAAATCGAAATTGTTACCACCTTGGTTGTTTCATAATATAGTGTCCCAATTGATTATACCCAAATTGGAGGGACGATTGGAAACTTGGGATTTCAAGGATGGTTATCATATCCATACATGGCTGTTTCCATGGTTGCCGATTTTGGGGGAACGTATGGATGATTTATGGGTAACGACTCGACAATTATTACAATCGTATTTAACCAAGAATTGGACTCCTGATGATCCAATCGGACTCAAGATTGTATCCTGTTGGGCGGATGTAATTGTTTTTGTAAGATAACGTTAGGTATTTGGAGAGTATGAATTACAATTATTACTTACTCGATCAATCTTACCAAAATTGATTGAACATTTACAAACAAATTTTAAGATTAACCCCGCATCACAAGATCTTCAACCATTATTAGATACCTTTCAATGGTCTGAAATCATTCCAACACATTTATTTTCACATTTAATTGAAACTCAATTTTTTGAACCATGGAAACAAATTTTATGGACTTGGATTACATCACCACAATCCAATTTAGATGAAATTACACAATGGTATCAAAGTTGGAAACAAATCTTTATCAATTATAAATTACAAAATCTAACATCTGTTAAAGATGGATTCCGAATTGGATTAGATATGATGAATCAAGGTATGACCAATCCAACACAATTTATTCCATCCACCACACAACCTACAATAACCAAACCCATCCATGCTACCATTGGCGACATGACCTTTAAAGATCTTGTTGAAACCCTTTGTGGAGAACATGATGTTGAATTTGTACCATTATTGAAACGTCATGAGAATGGTAAGGAATTGTATCGAATTGGGAAATTAAATGTTTATATCGATGATGGATTGTTGTTTGTACAAACTAAAGGTTCGTATCGGTTTATGTCGATTGATGATGCTATTGATCTTGCCAAACAATCTCTTTGACATTTGTAGACTTTTTTTTTATATAAATCTAAAATATATAAAAAATCATCACTTGCACTTTACATTTATCATTTTAAAAACAAACAAATATCGTTAATTTTAGAAATATATTAATCTGATACATCAACACCATCCTAAAAAAATGTATTAATAATAATAATGATATACGATATGATTCCAAAGATAACCCGAATAAAGTTCCACTTCTTTCAACATTCCCAAACCTTTATAATAATCCACCAAAAATGAATACGCATCATTCAACTTTTCACCATTAGACTATAAGATTAAAAAACTGATTCGTGATTGGGTTACCAAATGTAGATTTTGGAAATGTTCATTGATATATTTCAAATAAAGTTTAGAGATGGTAATATTGAATTTAGTGTTTTTTAAATTGAGGTAAAGTTCAGCACATTTTGCATAATCAATAATGAGTATGATATCACAATTGATGGCACGATGTAAACATTTGATGGCTTGATGGATATTGTTTGTGGATTCATATGATGATGATAATGCTCCCCACATACGTGCATCATTTGGTCTAGAAAATTAATTGATCAATATCAACCTAATGGCTGTTGCTTTTTGGTAATAGTAAATGGAATAATTGTATAGTTGTAGGATATCATATGCTTGACCTAATCCAAACCTATAATAATCAAAATGTTTTGGTATCTTTTTACCATGCTCTATAATCTTTTGGATTGATTTCTAAAGGTAAAAAAAATTGAATGAATATGTACCGGTTGCTCTTCGATAGACTTCTATAGCTGCTTTTGGATTATGTGTTTCTATATATTCATGACCAAGTAAAATCCATGCTGATGAGTAAGATTGATCTAATTTGATGGCTTTTGAGAAACTATCAATTGCTTTTTGATGATCATCCTTTGAACTATAATAATTGCCTTTGATTTTTAAATATCGTAATTGTACCTAATCATTAAAATATTTAATCTAATCAGTTGTACCTTTTTATAAAAATATGGTAAATGAAAAAATACCTAATGAATAAATGAAAAAAGGTTTTGTTGAATCACCTATACAAACACAAGATTCAGGTCTGAATGGATTCCAAGAACTTATATGATGAGCCAAATCACATAATTTATCAAGTTGTTTACGTACATATAAAACATTTGAATACACATCCATAGATTCCATCAAAAAAGGATCTATTTCATTAATATGATCAAAAAGTAATTCAGATTGTTCAAAATCTATCAATCATTAAAAAAAAGAAGTGGAATACCTAAATGATTTAGCGATAATATTCAAACCTCCAATGTTATGATATAAAATAGCACGTTGAATTTGACAAAATCTATTATTGGGTGCTAACGTATTTTGCATTTCAATGATTGGTTCCACAGCTTCCAATCCTTGATAGAGATCATTTAAGGTTTTGATTTCAAAAGCTTGTTTTACAAATGAAGCTGGTAATTGTACTATGATTTCATTATACTAGGGAATGAGTTGGTAAATTGATTTACCTTAAGATTATGAATTTTAAATGGATTACCTCATTCGTTAGGTTTTTTGAATGGATTACCTAGCAACTGTTAGTTTGATTTCAGTACCTATGCAATTTAAGATATGAGTATAATACCTATGCAAATTTAGATATAAGCACATTACCTAAAGATTAAGAAAAGATAAACAAAACCATTTCCATAGTTTCAATCAAAGAATTCAATTCCAACCAAGCGGACCAATTCCAAGGATATTTATTTATCGATTGAATCAACGCTTGTTTTGCATCATCCAAACGATCTACCAATTTACAAACCACACCATATCTATGTAGTTTTTTAGGTGAATTAAAATTACAAGTATAGGATAAAACTATCAGGATGATTATTGTGAATATAATTTTCTAATGAATCTAATAATTCTTTATAAAGACCAATTGAATGATTAGCTTTATAAAATTAAGATAAAGATTGAATACATTTTTTTGACAAGTCATGAATGATTGTATTTGAATGAATGGCCAAGAAGGAAGCATAAAATGCCAAGAATATTGATTTTGTATCTGTTTGATTTCTTAGAGTATGAGTACATCTTTTGAATTCTTTAAGATCAAATAATGATTTTGCGTAAAGGAATAGCGTATGATTATAAGATTTCATTGAATTATTTTGATTTGTTGGAATCGAATCTTTGGTATCCGAAATACAAGATTGAGCATTGGTTGATTGTGAATGAATGATATAATCCATTAACCAATGACTTGCAAATATTAATCCTCTATCGTTTAGATCGTTGATATAATCCAATGTGGACATTTTTAGGTAAAAAACACTTTTCTTAACTACTAGTTGAATAGTATCTAATTGGTAGGTAAAAGTAACTAATTTGTATATGAAATGCTAGTTGAATAGTAACCAGATTCAAGTACTCGCAACTCAAAATGAAATCAAAAGGAATGCAAAAGAAACAAAATGATTATTTTGAGATACCAATGACACCACAACAAACACGAGCACCAGCATTACCAGTAGTTTTTGATAATTCATGAGTGGTTAAACCAAGATCATCAGCATCACCATGACAAACAACAGTACGACCAATAACGGAATGAGGTCCAATGAGTTTTACTTGAGCATCTGACATGACGACTTTTACGGTCCCATCAGCTTGAGCTACGACATTACCCAAGTCCCCAGCATGACGAATTGCAGCATCTGGAGCACCATGGGTGAGACCATTTGGATTGTAGTGACCCCCAGCAGATACACAACCATTAGTGTTATCACCGAATTCACTTTTATGATTAGTAAATAATTAATTGATACTGAATGTGGAAACCGTGGTTACCAGGAGTGAGACCTTGTAAAGAGATGGTGATAGTAGTTGGATCTGATTCCACCTTTTTATTAGTATTCAAGTTCTTACTGATTGCTCGAAAGAGACTGTTCCAGATACATTTGAATCACCTTTTAAAACACAAACAGCTTTTACCATCTTGAAAATAAAATTGAAAATTTCAACTTTCTTTTTTATCCGCATCAAAAGTGGCTCATTCTGATCATGCAAAACTAACTTTAAAGTTTAATTTACTTATTAAAGTGTAAAGTTTAATTAAAGTTTAATTTAATTAACAATTACTCATCATGAATCAGTTGTAAATAATGCCTTTTATTCCTTACATTCGGAATTTACCCCGTGATGATCGATTAAGTAAAATCTCAGATCGACTAGCTTTACGAAGTATACCTTCTCTTTCCCTTATAAATACTCCCCCTTCTGTTTCGCGTATCATAAATGCTACCTTATCAAATATAAAATGAATTTACCATGTTTCCCTCCTACTACTACATCCTTTCCTATAGTTTCTTCTTCACTATCTGCTATCTCCCCCTCAAAAGCTTTCTTGGCTTTTTCATTCAATCGTATCTCAACATTAACATGTGGTTCTAATTTCATCAACATGGCTGCATCCTATTCATTTAATCTTTAAAAATTAAACTTCTGCTGTTAATGTCTCTTCTTCTTCTAATAATTGAACAAAAGGATTCATAGTCTTGATAGTATTCTCTCGCATTGGTTCTTGTTGTATCGGATTCTTTCGCATTTCATTATATCGAATCGTTATTGGATTCAATAATTTCTCCATTCCTGATACAAGATTTTCTTGAATTTCCTTATTCTAATCATTAATAACTTTTGATATTAACTTGTTCAAGATGTTTCTTTTGTAATGATTTTAATTTAAGAATGGCTTGAACTCGAATAATTGATATACCAAATACTTCAGCAAGTGCAAATGGAGACCATTTGGCTGGATCACTTTCATACAAGTTGAAGATATCCATTCTTTAAGATTAATCAACCATTTGATTTTACCTGAAGTTAATATAATATTACAATACCTTTAGAGTTAATAAACGAATAAATACCTAGTTTTATCAGATAAAGGGAATTGAATTTTATAAAAAGGATTATGAATAAAAGGGATATTTTTATCACTTGAGTACACTGGTTTGTTTGCCAAGTAATCGGTGACTTGTACATTAGTCTTATTAGCTCTTGTTCTTAAATATCGAACTCCATTCATGTTGATTCCTTTGCTGATTCCGATCAAATGTCTATTCATCATTCACTTTCGAAAAAAAAAATTTGATTGGATTACCTTCACTTTTACTACATACAAAACGATTTGCATCGCTATCAAATCTATACTATACTTTCACTATTTTATACTAATCAAATAATCAAATTGAAATGTCGGATAGTATCTCTGATCGAATTGTTGCTACTTACCTCGCTAAAAGAGGTAACTCTCTAGTTCTTATCATAGGATTCAAATCATCCGAAAATATATTCAAACAGGAATCAAGATTAAAGGATAATATCTTGGATCAATTAGATGAAAATTCAATTTCAAATTATGTTCTATTCTATAACGAAGATGAAGCAAATAATCCAAAATCTTACGATACTTCCTATCAAAAACTACTCAAATGGGTAGACGATTCCATTGATATCTATAAACTGGAATTAAGACGGATCTTATTCCCTGTATTCGTACACGCTTACCTAGACTTGGTCTCCAAATCATTACGTGATCATGGTATACACTCTCAATTTCACACATAGCATCCCAATTCTATGAACAACATCATACGGATCACTTGGAAGATCATCCTACACAGATTCAACGACTCAAGGGGGTCACTGATCCTATTCATATGGCCGAAAATGAACTGGTGGTGAATTTTCGTAATAACAAATATGGAGTTCGAATGTCCAAATATTCTTTTGAATTACTTTTATGTTTTCTACAAGATAACAAATTCATGTTGATTTTAAGATTAATGAATCAATATATCACCATTCAAGGTACTGTCGTTCATCACTATGTCTAAAATTCACTATACAACCAATTTGATGATCATGATTTAATATATTATAGCTTCATCGGATAAACCTGGACAAGCAGTGGAAGAAGCTGGAAGTGCTGGGACAGGACTTATTGGTACGGACTCTTCCTTATCGGTGTTTAATCAGCAACCCGTTCAATTGGGTAAACTCCCAATTGATTCAACTTTCTATGGTGATATTGAACGCGCTTTGGGAATTCAAGTAAGTGAAGCAACTCTCTACCATGGATTTTAAAACATATGATTTATTGATTTTGATTGTTGATGTTTGTAGATACATTCGGATTCAGCTTTGTTGTTGGAAGATGTACAAAAGATATTGTCATCCACGGCTGATGGAGATGCACCTCAACCAGATGGTGTTCCATTACCACCCAAAAACTTGACTGATCTGAACTCTGAACTGGCCACCTTACGTGATATTCGAGAACGTGTGAATTTATCCAGTACTACGTTACCATCCATTTGTTGTTATACCTTTCACAATACCGGAGATTTGTAACGAGTTGGTTTTGTTGATGTATAGAATCAATTGTTTGAAGGCTTCATCGAATGCTGAATATTTGGCTGCTGGGTTGGCGGATTCGTTTGTCAAATTGTGGAGTGTAACGGCTACGAAACCAGATGTACCAGGTAATGAAGTAGTGTGTTGATGTTGTAGCCCCACCGCCTATAAATTTGATTGGTCATTCAGGGCCTGTTTATGGTCTTGATTTTAGTTCTGATGGAAATTATCTTGTATCAAGTTCAGAAGATAAAACAGGTAATTTTGAATATGAATTCATTCTAGTTCGATTATGGTCATTAGCTACCAAGACTAATGTTGTGTGCTATAAAGGTCATA